>CAXHUL010000609.1:6846283-6895776 GCA_964019695.1 Loripinus fragilis
TACCCTACCTAACATTTTCAGACCTGTTACCCGAAACTCAATTTTATTTGGTCTTAATCTACCTTTTGAATTCCAGTGGTTCGACAATTAAAGAAGTTGCAAAATTTCTGCATTCAGCATATAAAGCCCATTCTGCATAGGAGAATAGATATTTTCTTTTTTCAGATACTTCTCTTGTTTAACATTATGCTAAATGATATATCATTCTTTGTATTTATGTTGAACATGTTTATGAAAGTATTTTGTGAATGTCTCATATGAAATGAGATGAAACAATAAAATAATTGTATTGTATTGTATTGGCCTTATTAAGCTGTACAAACCATAGGTAGAACTTTCTTCTTGTAGGCTTCATACTGCTCTGGTGTAAACATAACACCACCATCGTCATCTCCCACTATTCTAGAAAAAAAATGGAGAGATTTAACTTTAATGCAAGGCCATCCTAAAAAAAAATCTTATTTGCCATCACCCGACCGACTCACTCAAAATACCACCTACCCAAAAGATAAAGAAGCTTAATTTAACGTCTGTTATTTGAAACAAACAACATTTATAAAAATATTTTATGGCCATTTCAGATATAACAGAAATATTTTTTTTTATTCTAGTTTAAGACAAGACCTTATTCTTCTTGGTGAATAAAAATAAATAAAAAATACAAGCCTACCTACCTACCTGGAAAATTATGAGTAGGGTGAGGGGGGGGGGGGGGGGGGGGACTGGGGGTCTGGAACCCCTCTGGAAAATCACAATTTATATGGGAACTTTCTATAGGGAATAAGCAATTGGACCCCCCCCCCCCTGCAAGAAGTTGCACCCCCCCCCCCCCCTCGGTAAATATTGGAGCCCCAGGAATGAAAGATTTCTTTGAAATTGGCCATATGACTTCTGTAATATAAGCGGACTAAAAAAACAACATTGTCAGAGCTTTTTTTCTTGTTTTATCATACTGACTTGAACCCCCCCCCCCCCCCCCCCCCCGCCCCCCCCCCCCCCTGGAAAATTTTGGACCCCCAAGAATGAAGCTTTCTTTGAAATTGACCATTTGACTTCTGTAATTAAGCGGACTAAAAAACAACATTGTCAGAGCTTTTTTTGTTTTTTTGTCAGACTGACTTGGACCCCCAGGGGGGGTACTCTCATTTTTTCTGCATATGTAGGCTCGGACCCAGCATCTGCCCTCTACCCAAAAAAAATATCAGGAATTTCAAGCACCCCAAAAAATATTTTAAATTTTAGCAACGCAAAAAAATATCCCCAATTCTGTACCTTGACCTTAAGAAAAGACCTTAAAACGCATAGAAATGACCTCTAAATATAGTCCAATTTTGTGATGACCCCAAAAAAATATCCACAAAATTTTCATACCCCAAACCCAAAAAATATTTATTTTTCTGAAAACCCAAAAAAATATCGAAATTCAAAATTTTGAACCCAAAAAAATGGACCAAGCCTACGTATGTATGAAAATATCAGAGTACCCCCCCTGGGCTTGGACCCCCCCCCTCCCCCCAGATCCATGCATGTCAATACACTTAACTCTGGTGCTACAGGTATAAAGTTTGATCCCCACTTGTGGAGAGGAACCATTTCATGGCTATATTGCACTTTACCGGGCACAACTGATTTTGACTAGGTATTTAGGGTCTGTTTGCTTCTAAATTATTTCCTGAATCGTTTGGTATGGTTGAATGTTATAACCTGAACACAATTGAGGGGGTATGGGGGCATAAGCCCCCATATATCATATGCTACATGAACAGACTGTACTATGGTGCCTGGTAAAGTGCAAGTGTCCCATTTCCGTGTCTGACAAGCTTTCTTGGCAGGGATTACAAGTAAATAAGTGTGCCGTCCTTCGGATCAAAATTGTTGTTGTTGGCCGAATCGAGCTCGGTCCGAAAGGACCAACTAAAATTTACCTTTTATACTCCAAGTAAGCATCAACACTGGCTCCAGCATTCCCACCGAACTTCATATGAACTTGTCTATCGGCCATCCTTCAACAATTTAATTTAGCTTGTTACTGTATCTTCTTATGTGTCAAACTTTTTATTTTGTGTTTGTTCCATTTTTGTCGGCCATTTGTAAACAAATCTGTTTTTTGGATAGACGGGTTCCAAAAGTACACTGAAGAGGCCAAAACGTCCTTACGTCAATGCGCCCTAAGAGTTTGGTTCTGGTACCCTCGATCTACCTATGTCAATTTGAGATGATAACAGTGCACGTTTAAGCGTCAAAAAACATATTACTACTTTTAAGGAAACTATTGTAATCCCGCTACTGCAGCCAGCAGTGCCAGAGAAAGGAATGCGACTTTCACCGGTTTGCTTGTTCCGTTGTGGCCAAGAAGTCGGACATTGTGAAAGCTTAAACTCTCTGCCACAAGAACCTGTACATATTTGTGAGCCAAGTAATTTTATATTATAGTTCAGCACATTTACTTTTATTAACACTAACATTCTACAGGATTTTATCCTTGTGTCCCTTAGTGGGAGTTAATACAGAAGAAAGAAAGGACTATTTTTGAAATTTAAGTTAGCGATACCCCGATACCACTGGCTGGGTGGCTGGGTTGGTTGGTTGGTTGGTGGGTGGGTTGGTTGATGGGTGGGTGAGTGTGTGGGTGGGTTGTAGGTGGGTTGGGTGGGTGTCAGGGTAGTTGGGAGGGTGGATGGGAACCACCACCACCACCACCACCACCACCACCACCACCACCACCACCACCACCACCACTACTACTACTACTACTACTACTACTACTACTACTAGCTACTACTACTACTACTACTACTACTACTACTACTACTATGAAGTGAGGAGCGTAGTGTCGCTAGTCACAGTTTCACTGGGTGCACTGTGTTGACACTTTTTCTCTGCTTATAACTGGTTTGACGCAGGAATACACTTGAATAAAGAAATGTTGACTGTGACATAAAGCATCAACACAACCAGCCAACCTTAATAAGTAAGAGAGCATGAACTGCCTTGGTCTATTCCGTGAAATCAGACCTAAGACGTACATATTGACTGTCTACTTTGAGAGAATGTGATGCTGACGCCGCAGAAACCATGCCAACTTAATAACAAGTTTAAATGCAGCGAAACAAACGATTACAACATTCCACAAGTAAAGTCATATGGCAATATTTTATTGAAAATATCTAAACTTCATTTATACTGTTGATAAAACCTTCAGATAATCAGAATTATGGATATTAAAATGGCTAAACCCACATGCTACGAAAATAATTTTCCTTACACCCTTTCCGGAAAACCTCTTTCTTTTTTCCCAGTGAGATAATTGCTAAACTTAAAAGGACAACAAGTAGAATAGGAGTAATGGGAGCAACAATAAAAAATAAATCAACAACATCAGAACCACCGCCATAGAATGCAGCGTCCGCAGCCAAAGCAAACATAAACCATGCAAAGCAAAAAAAAAAAAAAAGAAATCGAAACAATTTTGTGAAAGCATATTTTAAGTATAGTAGAGATGCCGGATCGGGTTCTATTGCCCTACATAAATTGAGAGAAAAATACAGGTAAATGTTACTATTAATAGTAACTTGCTACTCGATCGGGCTCCATTTTATCATTTTTATAGTGGTCTTAGAAAATGAAAAAAAAAGTGTCACAGTTTATAACGGATTTTCGCCAAATTTCAATAGTCTAAAGATGAAACTTTTGGCCTTTCAGAATTTTTTAAACAGTCTAGAAAAAAGTTATTAACGTTTAAAATCAGGCTTTTTTCTGGTAGTCTGTGATTCCCAATCGGGATCTCGAGAAAGTTGTGAAGCCCGGTCGGGAAACAGTGATTCCTGTTTAGGAACATATGAAAAAATCTTTGATTCAGAATGGGATGCATTCGAAGAGGACCCAGAGAGTTGCAATTTACACAAAAAAGGCAAGAAAGTAGTAGAAATTTAGACTATAGCCTGAGTTAGAATAATGTATCAGGAGTGTGAAAACCTATATTGCACAAGTTTTAAGTCTTGCAAAAGATGTTTAATTATTGGGTAACCATAGCTACCCCCATGCAAGCCTTTTGACTTCATTACTTCTTAGGAATTGAAAGAAAAGTTAATTTTGGCCAGATAAGTCGTATTTCTTACAATATGCATATTGTCTTAAAAGCACTTAATCCAGTGTGGCAAAACGAACAGAGTAAGTTAAAATAGTTTACTCTTCTATTACTGTTATATACATTACTTACTCTAAAATATGTGACTATTTATTGCAAGACCATGTATTGCCAAACAAACGACCTATGAAGAGAGAGTTTTGTAGATTATGATTTTCTAAACCACACAATACGTGGCAAAATAAATGCATGTAGATTATTCGAAAATTGGGTAATTACCACGCAACAGCCAATTGTTAATAACTAATAGGAACTCCTTTTCTGGTGTTATTGTCATTTCCCGTGTTCTAACATATCATAAAAATCATCATCGGTATCTTTTAATTGAATTCAGCTTGGTAGCAAAATGATTATAATTAGCTTAGACATCTGGTATTACTGATGTATACGTGACTTTCTTTATAAATAACGTTATTATAGTGCAATATTGGAACTACATGAGACCAAACCGCTACAGTGTGAAAAAGACTACCATCTATGTGCTCAGTAAACACAAAATATGTAATATTGTCTTTTTAAACCTAACATATTACTAAGATTTAACTTCAAAAGAAGAATTGATACTTTAAATGGAACAAAATCTGAATATATTGGGCACACAAAATGCATTTAAAGATACCTTAGCAAATTGAGAAAACAGCCTTTTTTACTTTTTATTTTTTTTCATTATCAAATTATCACCTGAAAGGCTTAAATGGTTGCCTTTATCTCTGTGCATGTAATGCCATTAACCATGCATTTTGCTTCAAGCTGTCAACATCTCAATTCAGATGTGAAATATAAAGCATAAAATAACTTAGGAAGATCAATCCCTCATTGTGTAAGCCATCAAATATTTACATAGACTATCAGCAATAGATTACAACAACTATGTTTATAACAACATGCAAAAAAGCTAACTTCTCTTCTAAACCAAAAGTGCAAATCAAGACGTGAAACTTTATAAATTTTTTATACGTTCATCATTGCAATATAAAAAGGGTGAATTTTTAGGATATTGCAATGATTTAGGTCTCGCATTTGGCACCAATCATACCTATATTTATGGCTATAGTATTTTAGCATCTATAGCGTGTCCAGTTTGGTGCCATGAGAATAAAAATATTTTTAGTTTCGTAAATAACAACATAGTTAGGGAGAATACTACTTTTATAATTGTTTTGCCTGGTTCTACAAAAAGGTGAAGCCACAAAACAGGAGAGTATTTTTGTATAAATTCTCATTCTAAATTAATCAGTTGGAAGGCCCCCCCCCCTTGCATTATTAGTATTGTAGACATTTTTAAATGATTGGACTTCATTAATCAGGACCTTGGGCTAACCTCTTGTGAGTATAGGACTTGATTGGTCATATGTACTGAAATATCCTGGAAGTATTTGCAGACGTTTGATTTTTGCCATAGAGCTTACTAGCACCTGGGATAGTATCGACTTTAATACCATCTTTATTCTACAGCGCACCTTTAAAATATTTAAACCAACAATGAGTACATATGGCAACTGCTACTCGCACATTAGAACTAAGTAAAATTCATAAAATAAGTAACAATAAACGATACTTTTATTATATAAGCACAGATTCTTGACACTTATTACAATTTTCCTATATATAAAATTTGCTGTCAAATTTACCATTCATATTCTATGTAACGTTGTCAATATTTTGCCTCAGGTATTTAAAAGCAAATCTTACAATTTTACTCTGTTTCAAAGGCCATGCATTCCTAACATTACATCTAAATCTATCATTAGTGACAATAGTCATTATTAGCATAGTGAATTTTCTATTGTGCTTCCATATAAAGCTTGCTAGAAACCGTGATACATTTGCATTTGCAGTTTGTCTCAATACCTTGACGTCTTTTAAACGTATGTATTATTTAATGTTTGCTAAACCCTGTTAAAACTAAGGAATCAAATCACAGGATTTTGGCAATAACTTGACCAAACTTGGTTCAATGACCCAACTTATGTAATGGTACTAAGTTAAAAGCCAATTTGTTAACATCAGTTATGCAAGCACTAATTGCTATCACTACGTATGACCATGTCAGATTTTGTTTGAAATTGTTCTGCCTGTTTAAGTCTTATACGGTAAAAATGGTATCATAAATAGCCCATTCACTTTTAATGTTAAGATAGTGCTTCTTTCAGCAAATCATTAACAGTACAAACTTGATACGATTATCAGTCATTAATTGAACAACAAAAGCCACGTTAGAAATAAACTGAAATCATATAAGCAAACTAAAAAGAGAACAATGTTACCGTCTGAGTTTTGATATACACTAATAGTTGTTGACAAACAATTTGCATTGGAAACGTTCTCTTCAAACAATGACTGATTTCAAACACACATAATGCCTGAATCTGTATAAGCTGTTGGGGCTTACAACAACAACAAAACATATACATGCACACACAACAGTAATGATCTGACAACAATAAGAACAGCATCTGCAGCCACCGGGAGGGGGTGCGGTAAATGTGTTTCTTGGCCCTATAATTGCGACACAGAAAGACAGGGCTATCGGTACCACCTAGTTGGGCAGAGGTGGACCCAGCTGTCACTGATCCATCTAGTTTGACGAAGGCTTAGAAATTCCTTGTAATAAGTTTATTCAGAAAGAGTTCTGAATGCACCGGTCATGGCACTGCCCCCACCCGACCCCCTAAGCTACGTAGATGGAAGGATGTTAGCTGGAATAATGAACTTTAAAAATAAAAATATACCCACAAAGAGTTTACCACTGTGAAGAGCAGAACAGAACAGAAGTTCTTAGCAGGACTATAATTTATGAAACGTTTCCTAGTAGGAGGGAACGATGTTTACAATTTACTGAGCAGTGCATAACTAACATCAAAAATCATTTCTAATTATGATCCCTGTAAATACTTCCGTGTTGCTCTGACTAGCATTACTAACGTTACTAAAACATGCCTTTGGATGGGCCCACAATGATCAAAGAGGGGGTTTCTTTAAAACCAACTGAGTCTTTTTCTTTGTTCTATCACAGTATGTTAATTAGATTCGATTGTTTTCATGTGTGGATACATAATGCAGTCTGATCAGTGCAATTGTGATTCACAAGTTTATTGAAAAGTATCATATCTAGTCTTGCTATGAACAATATTTTCCAGACAGTACCTGAGCAGGCTGGCTTAAATATGACTTTGTCAGCAACCCGAAGACGGGTTTACTTGGCATGCCCGCGCTGAGGCCCAATTTTTTAAATCTGTCTGACTTATTTTCTTGCGCCACTGCACAATTAATAGCTGGGGACCCATCCATTTAATATCCAATCCATAAACATTCTAAGTCATCTGGTCAAAATGGCTCAAAACTTCATTTAGGGCAACATTGGGTTTTTTCACTCAATCATCACGATCAAAGGAGACAGCTCAACTTTGGATGCCAAACAAGTCGTTCAACGCTGACATAAGGTATAGTGAAATCACGGAAGTACGTTTAAAGCAAGAAGAAATGGAAAGAGAAACAAAGTAAATTTCTGTTTCTATTGATTTTAAATCCGTTTCCTTCCATACGTGCATGATGCGTACTGTGCTTTATTCAAGGTGTGTAGCTGTCCTGAACGTTCTTATTAATATGTGATTTACAACCAAATGCATAAGAACATGCATTTCAGATTCACTTGATATTAGCATTGTCCCCACCCCCCAATTGTCGTGCAGCGCTTAAAAGAGAACATGTGGCGTTGTTGTTGTTGGTAGATTCGTCCACTGTCTGAAGAACTTCACTTAAGTGAATAAGCCCTTAATTGCACCCCACCATTTAGTAATGTTTAATATTCGTACTAATTTAGTTGTTCTAGCTTAGTACTGGTTCAACCCAGGAAGACCCGTCCCTGTTTAACTGAAAGATTGTTGATGGGACGTAAAGAATCAAATGAAACAAAACAAATAATTTAGTTGTTCATGTTATTGAGTAGACTAAAGCGCCTACAATGCAGTGCATAGAACATTCTTCTGGAGACTGATTCAAACTTGTGTAGAAAGTCTTTCCTTTGGGTTTCACTGGCATTCAGATTTATATAACTGTACAGTCTAAAATAAGTGATGCTAATAAGTCAAAGTCTTTAAAGATTTCTTTTTGTTCTTTGGTCCCTTGATATTCAGTCAAAATACTGCTGATCTTTTCCATAAACTGGTCACGAGGCTCTGACAAAGATTGACACTTCAACAGGTAATGAATCATATCATCAGTGTCTTCACCACACAGTGGACACGTTGGGTCGACAGAATACGGGGTGAATTTGGCATGATTTGACTGCAGAAGATGTGTACCTGTCATAAGTTTTGCTTTAAAGCCTGCTTTCTTGATTGCCATAAGGTAAAAGCAAGTAAGGGTGCAAAGATCAGGAATCGATACAATCAAGTACCACACCTGACCCAGGATAACAATGGGAAAGTGACAAACTCACAGTAGACACCACAAACGAGAGCCAAGAGGTCAGCCCTTTCCCAGCAGGTGACCACAAAGCACATATAAACATACGCGCACAAAGACATAGCAAACACAAGACAGAACAAAAACATAAAAAGATCCACAAAAGAAGTACCGCCTTGGAACGGTCAGTGGAATATTTTACTGGAGGGCTTAAACCAGTTTCACGGCGCCAACCTCACCCTGCATTTTTCCAAAGATAATGTATCTCACCAATTTTGTAATTTTGAGTATTCAAAAATTTGAGTAACGATTTTTCACTTGCCTCAAGTTTTATTTTATCAACTCAATATGCACCGACATGTTTATCCACGGTCTGCTTCCATGCTTCTTTGGAAATTTCAGTGTTTAAAAGGTCAATGGTACATGGCAAATTGTACTGAGATAGGACTTGACCGACATAGATAAACCAACTTTTCGATTTTTTGTCTTTGAGTAGAATTTGGCGTTCTGTCAGTTCCCTCTCAATTGAATTACTACGAAGCATCCTTTCCCAACGTGCCCAAGACACGCTTATGTAGATCTGCCACCAGAGGCAGCTGACCCGACAGTATATATACTGCCATGTCAGCTGTTCTTTCGTGGAGATGCATGACCTGCTTGAGAATTGTTTTGTGAAATTGATTGAGTTTTTGAATTTCTGAGTTTGATAATGTCAAAACATCGATCTAACCCATATGTAAGACGTGGTAAAACATAGGTATTCCAAAGAGACAAGATACAAGATACAAGAAGCTTTATTTTACGTCGGTTACATATAACAATTAACATTAGCTACAAGAACTATTTTCCGACAAACATAGTATAAAAGTTAGTGTTAACGAGTGTAAAAAGGCTGTGAAAAATACATATTATATGGTTAAGACATAGTAATCAAGTGGAACAAGACAAGTATTACCCATGGTTAAACAAATCTAAAACAGAACAAAAAAATATTAATAATATTATGATAATTTAAAAATAGCGATAAACCTATGAAGTATAAATAATATATATGAATAGCATGTCATAAGAGTTTAATTACAGGTTGATAAAACTTAATTAGTAATATAGTAATAAAAACTATAGTGAAAAATCTATGCAATAAAAATAGTATAAAAATGAATAATTCGTCATATAGTGTTTGATCACATATTGGGAATCACAGATAATGGTAGATATATTTACAAATATATACATGTATTTCATTGTAAAATCATGTTGCTTAGCTGCAATACTTGAGCGTCATAGCAGGCAGAATGACGTCTTAATAAAATAAGGACAAAGAGGGCTTGCTCTTTAAAGAGAAAGAATTACTGCCATGGTGAGAAATGCGAAAAAGAAAGTGCGAGAAAGCATGGCGAATTCCCATGAGTTCCCCATAGCTTCTTGCACAAGCGAAAATCGAAAGCAGCAGAAGAATTCTCACAGAGAATAGCCCAGCTGTATTCTTATGACCTTGACTTGGAGCTTCATTGGACACCAGCCTTCAGACAAGAGTATAACAGCATGCTTGGGGTAATCAAAGTAGCCCTCACTCTGTGACGGCTACCTTTAGCACTCAAAACACATGGTCGCCTATCGGACGAGCCATATAAATATAAATAGATAAATAAGTTAAAATAATGTTATACACTCATCAGGCTCACCATGAGCCACGACATACAGCGCAAGAACAGCTAGGGCCAGTCCAGGTGCGGATCAACCTCTCAAACTCCCTGAAGTTCGATACCTTTCTCAGATTGTTCGGGAGGCCATTCCACACCCTGGCAGCTTCGAATCTGAAGGATTTCTGAACATATGTCGTGGTTCTCACTGAAGGCACGTGTAGGGTGTTCTCATATTTCAGGGAATAAATGGACTGTTTTACATTTACAAGGTTTCTGATGTAAGGAGGGGCAATATTGTTTATGCATTTAAAAGTTTCCAGAGCAATTGTCCTAAGTCTGCCAAGGTGGAGAGTAGGTAAATTGGCTCTGCTTAAAAGCTCTTCATAAGAAGAGTCAAAAGCAATTTTCAGACCTCTGTATTGTAGTTTTCCAGTTATTCTGTGTTGGTCTTGCTGCAGAAATGCCAGACTACAGGGCGGTAGCAGAAATTTGTGGTCACCTGCTGGGAAAGGGCTGACCTCTTGGCTCTCGTTTGTGGTGTCTAACTGTGAGTTTGTAACTTTCCCATTGGTATCCTGGGTCGAGTGTTGTACTTGATTGTATCGACTCCTGATCTTTGCACCCTTACTTACTTATAAATGATTTAAATACAAGCAGTCTGGTTTCTACAGAAAGGATTTTGCTAATTATTTGCAATGCATTCAGTTGTTTGGCAACTTTCTGGCAGATTTTGGAAACCTGCTCGTTCAAATTGAGCTAATAGTCCAGCTGGACACCCAAGAGCTTCACTGTCTCCTCACTTGCTTTAGCATTGTCCGCTACATTGAAGCTCTTAAGTTCCGAGTGGGTCCTATTACCTGTTACTATTGCTTGAAATTTTCCAGGATTTGCTTGCATTTGGTTGTTGTCAAACCATTTCAAAGCTAATTCACTTTCACTATTAACTACGCTTTTGAGGCAGGCAGCTGTCTATGTATGAAAGACAGCGTGTTGTCATCAGCGTAGTTGTACATTGTGCATTTTTTTAAAAAAATAATAGATGTCATTTATGAATATATTAAAAACCAGGGGTCCTAGAAAGGAGCCCTGAGGGACACTCTTTAGTATTTCCAGCCAGCTACTAGCCCTATCTCTCAGTTTTAGACGTTGATGCCGTTTTGGTAGGTAGCTTGCAAGCAGACTACAAGAATGCTTAGATACCCCGTTTGCTTGCAGTTTTGCAAACAAGAGGTCATGGGGGGATGCAGTCAAATGCTTTGCTTAAGTCCATCAAAACGGCCAAGACGTGCATGTTTTTTGTCCAGAGCCTGCTTCCAGTCTTCGACAAGACGCAGGAGGGTGGTTTGACAGCCATAGGAGGCTCTGAAGACAGTGAAACCCCGGGATTACCCCCATTCTCACACATGAAGACCAGCCCCCATTAGAAAGTATGCATAGCCGCGAGCAGACTTCATTCTGTCCTCGACAGTAGTTGAGTGACCTCTTCTTCTTTTCTTTTCATCGATAGATTCCTCCTCTGTTATGAGAACCGCCTCTCAGCGTTGTTTACTGTTGAATATGTATGCCCTCTCCCCACTGTTAAAAGCTAATCTAACGTCGATTAAAAATAACTGGATCATGCATGTGCGCTGGGAACCATCACCATAGATTTATACAGTTTAAAATCACACGTAGAAATGTACAGGTTAAAAACACACCATCTTCTCCCTTACATGGAAAGTTTTTTTATGCATATGCTTAATCTATTCAAGCAGGTTTAAAGAAAACCAGTCCACAAGATATATCAGCATAACTGTCAATCAGGTAAAATGTTACTGCGATCACAGTATATATAAGCATAACTATATGTGGCTATACACTAGCAAGCAAGGTATTTCTCTGCACATGCAAAGCATAACATAGTCCTCGTGCAAGCGAAAATATTTGCGTCTCCCCGCTGTCACTGTTTTCTTCTAACATACAGGCCGTTGATGGATCCAGAATCAGTCCCAGCAGTTCCTCGTTGTCCTCAAATACAACAAGATCACACAGCGCGCTGATAAATGACGCTCTGGTTGACTCCAATTCACTGCAGTGTAATATGAAGTGCTGCATGGTTTCATCTTCTTCCCTACATAACGGACACAGCTTGGAGACTTGAAACTGGTTAAACTTTGCCCTTACACTTTGGAGTACATATGGTCCACATGTCAGTTTTACCTGAGCATATGCCTTTAACAGACTGTTTGAGTTATGTTTACATTGTGTCCAAATTGGGTGTACTTTTCCAAGAGCATATAATGCTTTATTTAGGAATTTCAACGTTGATTTTGTTTCTGCTTCCTGAATAATTTCCCTTTTCCAGTGCTCATTTACATGTCGTCTAACCATAATGTTCCATGCCATTTCTCTGGTGGATTATCCAGTAACTCTTGTGCAGTTGGAAGACCGTATTTGTATAGTATCTCACGTAGTGCGATAAACCAGCTCTTGGAAGTGCTATCCTTTACAGCTAACTGTCTACGAGCCAGGTCTTTTTCAACGCATTCCTTCCTCACAATATTCCCATACAGTGTTTGTCTCCTTTTGTGAATTTCCGCTTCCACCGGTAACTGACCAGACAAGATATACATGGCACTAGAGGCAACTCTTTCAGGTAAGTGTAGGATCTATCTAATTAGGGTTCTTTGATATAATTCCAATTTTTGAATGTCACATTTTGATAAGTTTATACTTTCAAGCCCATACACTAATCTTGGCCTAACATATATTTGCCAGATACAAACTGATACCTCGGGGTTGATTCGATTTAAACCATGAAAACCTGCTCCCATTAAAGCATAAGCTGTATTTCTAGCTGTTTTTATTCTGTCCTCAATTAATAGGTTATTTGATAGTTTGTTGTTTAATTCTCTTATCAAGCCTAAATGTTTATAACTATGCACACTTTCAAGTTGAGTTTCATTGAGTAAGAAGATTTCATCTGTTTGGTTCTTGACATTATGTTGCATTGTCTTATAAGTGACATAAAAAGGCTGATATATTTTCACGCTATAGTATAGCAACACCTCCTTTCCCACTAGGCCTTTGGAGCGGGCTGATAGGATCAGAGTCATCGGCTGACTTGATAAATGATTCAAAATTATTTTCAGCACAGAAGTTGTCTAAAGTTGACTGTTCAAAATTATATAACCAGTGTTCTTGGATACATATTACATCATGCTTATCCATTAGTTCTTTCAGATAAAGTTTGTTTGTATGAAAGTTTTCTATGTTTAGTGTTACTATTTTCGATACACAATCTGTCTTACCATGGTATCATTAGTTGATGCTGCTGGTGTCTCCATGGTGGGACCTGGGGTACCATGGCCCTGTACAAAAAAGGCTGATTATTTCCTGCTACATGTTGCTGCTGGTGATACATAAGGGGTATTCCTTCTTGCGGAGAGGGGTGATGCTGAATAGTTGCTCTTTCATCTCCAGCACTGTGTCTTGCATTTGAAGTCTCTGTTGATACAGGTTCAGTCCTTGTTTTGTCATTTGTCATATAAGTGACACAAACAATATAGAAAAAAAGAATGAAAGACTTAGAATTTGAAATGCTGAAAATGAAAGTAGGGAAATTAGAAACAGAGTTTAACACAAATATGTGTAGGACACAGAAAACAGAGAATAATGACCTATATAGTGCAAGACTTTCAAATATTGAGCATACAACTAGAAATTATCAAATGCATTACAATCATTGATGGACAATATCCAATAAATAGGTACCAAGTCATATACTGCTGAAGATATTAATTGATATTAATATCCAGAATTGGATACCGAGCCCCTACGACCTCGATTTGACTTGGGGACGTATTTTAATGTATAGACTGGTTCTCAAGTAATTATCTACTTTCGGTTTTATCCACAACACACATGTACACAGGTCTACAGGGCAGCAGGATTAAATTAAATTCACTCTAATTATCAACGTATCGTTTAAGGCATTGGTCGAGCAGGTACGGAAAAGGTATCTAACCCCGCAGTTAATCAGGGAGCAATCTGGTCACAGGCTTACTTGTTTTAATACACACTTCATTTGGTTCTGGCATTTTATTGTTTTTCAACAGTCAATTCTAAACAGGTCTTCTCCCATAACATGAGAGCTCGGGTATTTCGACGTTTATTTTTAACGTTTTTATACTGACATTTATATTTTTTATTATTGTTGAAAACCTAGCAGCCTGGGTGAATTACCACTTTTTCGGGTAGATAAAACCTTATGTCTACCGAAATTGAAGTCAATAATTGATGAATTCTCTTTCTATATTTGATCACCATCAATTAGGAGAGTCTCCCCTCATCAGAAATGAGATAGACTTGCAGGGACGGATCCAGGATTTCTGGAAAGGGGGTTCATATGTAAAAAAAACGGTTTGGATTTCGCTTTGCTGAATTTATCTCATTTTTTTTAAATGTCCCATGAAAATGAAATAATAATTTGGTCTCATTGAGACCAAATTATTTCTTTTTCATACAAAATTTAAAAACAGGGGAAATGGAGGGGGTTCGAGCGAACTCACTGAACCTACTCTGGATCCGTCACTGAGTTGAGAAATATGTGAGTCATGAAATTGTCTTCTATTTTTCAGGTCTATGAAATGGCAGCATCAGATGCAACCAAAAAGCTGAAGGTAAAGTCTATAGATCATTTGAAATACAGTAAAACCTGTCAAAAGTGGCAACTCAAAAATCCTGACCCTACCTACCAACCAAAATGCCACCTACCCAAATAATTGTACATGTATTACCATATTAATTAAGCTGTCATATTTTTTTTTAGTTTGAGTAGCAAAAGTGAATCCCATGCAGACTGATGTAAAAGTTTTATCTCATGTTTTTTTCAGGATTTAGAGGTGAAGAATACTGTGCTACAATTTATCGAATGACTCTTTGAATATGATGACAGTATTCTTATATATAAATTAAAACTTGTAAAATGATGATTTATCTGCCTGAGTCCAGACAAAAAAAAGACACCCACCTACCTCCCAAGGTAACAGGTCGTTTCGCCCCAAGACCAGTTCGCCCCTAGTCGATTCGCCCCTAGTCGTTTTGCCCCAAATTTGATGCCTAGACGTTTCGCCCCTACACCCTAGTCGTTTCGCCCCAAGACCCTAGTCGTTTCGCCCACTTTTTTCCCTACTCGTTTCACCCCACTTTTTAGATACCTTTAAATTGTTATACACTTCATAAAGATGTTTTAAGCATTGTAATATGAAAATAATTTAATTTTAACGATGAGCACGCTTCAGTAATAATGATAGATTAAGCATTGTGGAACCCAGATTTATCTCTTTTTTATACCAAAAGCCATCTGATCAAAATCTACACTGCTATATGGGAGCGCAGTGGCTCAGTGGTAGAGTGCTTGACTCGAGACCGAAGGGTAGCGGGTTCGAGCCTCACCGGCGTCACTGCGTTGTGGTCCTTGAGCAAGACACATTTATCCTAGCTTAGTACTGGTTAAACCCAGGAAGAACCGTCCCGCATAACTGAAAGATTGTTGAGTGGACGTAAAGAATCAAAACAAACAAAACAAACAAACAAACACTGCTATATTTTTTATATAATTGGTATGGTGCAGGGTCGAGGGTGCAGGTGTCCATGAAAAAAGTTTGATAGGAGTGTAGTGCATAAATGTTATAAGCATGACTAGGATAAACCGTGATAACAAAAATGGAATGCTTACAAAAAATACTAATAAAATATAGCATAAAAATTAATTTTATATTTCCTTCATCCCTGCGCCAATACGCAGGGTGGCACTGGTCTGCTCAGGGACTGATCAACCAGTTAAAATAATTGGACGTTTATTGTCTCTAATTAAAGTGTGCGGCCGGTTAATCTTTAATCTGTGAGTCATTAACGGGATTAAGACTAGGGTGTCAAAAACACATGCCAATCAATCGGCTTCAATTAAAATTTGATTGATCAATGAAAGTGACGTGCTTTGACTTCGTCGGTGAATGTATGTTTTTTTTTATCTGACCATACTTGATCAACGGAGGCTTTGAACAGCCTGTGTACACGCGCAGACTGGACGGAGCCTTCTGTTTGTATAATTCATAACCAACATTAAATAATTTTATAACCCACTTAGCTCTAAGCAGGTTTCACAGTAATATACACAGTATATAGCATTTTACGAGTCTGTCACTTCTTTTTTAAACATGGAACAAATGGATTCCATTACCGAGCATTTTGGGATCAAACGTTACAGATCAGTCGCCGCCGTTTGTGCAGTCTACCCTGATGGGCAAACAGTGGAGACTCATTTGTATTTGAAATTGACATTAGTTTGTGTAAATATTCTTATCAAAATTCTCTTTAGGGTTCTAATTTTTTTGTTATCCCCCGACGAAGTCGGAGGGATATAGTTTTGGCGTCGTCCGTGCGTCCGTCCGTCCGTCCATTCCGTCCGTCCTTCCGTCCGTCCGTCCGTCCGTCCGCACTTTTTGTCTGTCCGGAACCATATCTCAGTACCTATTGGTCAGATTTAATTCATTCTTAGTACAAATGATAAGTACCATGAACTCTTGATATCCTATAAGATTGGTCAAAATCGACCCCTTAACACTTGAGTTATTGCCCTTGTTTAAGTATAGGCAATTATAAGGCAAAACCTATATTAGCTTTTTTGTGTGATGATCTTCACATTTCATCAAAGCTATTATATTTAACAACTTCTCGCTAAAGACCATGATTGCCAAGTGCCTGTAGATAAGAATGGCAGTGTCAAAGTTTTACCCCACCCCCTTTGACCCCACCTAAGGGGTCAAAGGTCAAATATTTAAATTTCGCAATAACTAAGGCAATTATTAATATTTTTTGCTGAAATTTTGCATACAGGCAGTGCAGCAACAGATATGAAACATATCAAACGGGATTTCAGTTTGAAGGCCTGATTCCGAGCCCCTTTGGTGGACTTAGGGGGTGGGGCCGAGGCCAAAATTAAACTTTTTCAGAATATGGTCATGTTGCATATCAAATTAAAGCTGACGACGCTGGCAGCAACATGGTAGCAAATATTTTGCCCATAGACACACCCTCGACCCAGGGGGTGGGGTCAAAAGGTCAAACTATATATTTTTCTGAAAGTAGTCATGTTGCATATCAAATTAAAGCTGACGACGCTGGCAGCAGCATGGTAGCAAATATTTTGCCCACAGACACACCCTTGACCCAGGGGGTGGGGTCAAAAGGTCAAACTATATATTTTACTGAAAGTAGTCATGTTGCATATCAAATTAAAGGGAATTGAGCACAGAGCACCATGAAAGCAAGTGTACTGTCATTACACACACCAACGACCCCTGTGGTGGGGTCAAAGGGTCATTTTTGTTCTTTTCTAAAAGTGGCCATGTTGCATATCAAAGTAAAGTGGAAGAAGTGTAGACCTACATGCAAGGTAACACTTTGAATTTACACACAATCTTGACCTTTGAGGTTGGGTTTAAAGGTCAGATATTGAAATTGTGCAGGTGTAAGTATATTTTTATTGAACTAAGCACTAAAACATACTTGACAGGCGTTTGTTATGATCTGAATGATACTGTAGGTGAACTAAGGGTTAGATAAATGGGATTTATGTTTTGTGATTTACATGTTTCTCTCAAATAACCCTTCGTCGGGGGGATATAAATTCGTCGAATTTGCCTTGTTAAATAAACATTTCGGACTGCAATTTCCGCTCATCAAGTTATAATCTCAATAAGTGTTTGGTACCAAGCATAGGAACGCAGCCAGCATCCAATCTCCTGCGACTATCGGCCCGCCGGTGAGGCGGCCGAAAGTCGCACAATTTTACGTGCTTACTGGGAAGTGGGCGGGCGTTGGGCTAACCCATCCAGCATCCAATCTCGTGCCACTTTCGGCCCGCCGGTAAAAAATTTGCAGTCTTATCGAAATTAATGACCAATGTAGGTCAGAGTATAGACGATAGACGGCCTAATTTTTGTCTGTGATGTTTGTTTGTTTGCAATTAGTGAACTAAACTGATGAAAAGTGTTATATTGTCATTATTTCGTGTATATATAATAGTTACACCATGGGTGTAATGTCCGCCTGTACGTGTAGATAATCCACGAGCTTTAGCGAGTGGATTATCTTACGTACAGGTGGACAAACATGGTATAACTATTTTATACCACCTACATCAGTGTAGACCTTGCACATCATGAGATATTTCGTGCTTAAGTTGGTAAGGGTGGTATAATTATGGTTATCTGTTTTACTCATTGGAAAAGGACATGAAAACACTTTTGCCATGTGTAAGATTCTACAAATGTCTTCAGCATGATTTGTCATAATTGCAAGATATAATATTGCTTTACGTTGCAGAGACGTTAGATGAAATGAATGTAGTTAATTTCAAATATGTTAGCATTATCTTTATAATGGGGAAATCGGATTGTGCGATAAACGGCATGTGCGATAGTTAAAATGGTCTACACGACAAGAAGTCAGAATTTTTAGACCTCAAAACCCAAGGAAATTCTACCTGGCAGATATTTGTAACTAAACCATAACATGAGCATTTGATACAAGTTTATTGTCGAATAACATAGACTCATCTACAGAGCCCATGTTGATCGCACATAAAACGGAGACTTAAGCCAAAAAATAGACCTAGCTTAATATAGCCAGAAAACATCTTTGTCATGAGAGCTAATATTATTGATTTTACTTTAGGTATAATCGCATATGCGATAAGTATTAAATTCTCATGAACTGGCATAATAGCTTTATACGAAAAAAAACGTGCACATAATCTTTATCCAACCAAAAGTGTTGAAGATTTTAACTGTTAAACTACATTAGCATTGCAAATATATTTGCATTAACTATTCACATAAATTTCAACAAAATAGGTTGATTTTTCTTCTTGGGGCGAATCGACCAGGGGCGAAACGACTAGGGGGGGGGGGGGGCGAAACGACCTGGGGCGAAACGTCCAGGGGGCGAACGGGATCTGGGGCGAAACGACCCGGATTCCCTCCCAAAATTTTCAATACACTCAGGGTTGGGTCAGGTGAAGCAGAAATATTTTTAATCATGGCCTTATGACAAATGATAGCTTAATGGTCAAAAATATTGCAGAAAATATACAAAACAAAGATTTTAATGGCAAATGGTAGCTGAATATAAATGAAGGTCGAAAGTATTGGAGAATGCTCCCCTAAAAAGGAGCATTCTGCAATACGTTAATTTGACCTGCATTAAGTGATAATCGGTCTTAAAAAACAATTTTGGCATTCTTTTTGAGTGGCCGCTTAATGCAGGTTTTACTGTAGTTATCTAATTTTTCTGTTTACAAATCATCATAGACACAAAGCATCTTCTAATATCTTTATATACAAGGACACAGGGCTTACCCTGGCTCGGAATTTGTTGTAGCAAACACTTTAGCCAAATGAAAAAAGTTGGAGCTAAATGAAATTAACTTTAGACAAGGTTCTAGCCAGAAAAAAGTATCAACAAGTTTGTTTTGTATTTAACTCTTTGCTCGCTAGGGGTGACTTTTGTTGTCTGCTGATAACCTTTGCAAACAGTTTGGACCCAGATCAGGCCAGACAAAATGTGGGCCTTGTCTGGATCCAAACTGTTTGACATCCTAATGGTATTGAAAAATCCAGTATTCACATAGTAAAATATGGCACAATAATATAGTGTGAAGGATTAATAAAAGCAATATTGGAAAATCCAAAAGCTGATCAAAATACACTTTTTCGCAAATATGCTATTTTTGAACCCCCTAGATTGTACTTTAAGCCAGTGACTTATATTTTTAGCCGCTCTACATTTTTAGTAGCATAAAACCGTTGTGACATCTAGACTGTGAGGGTCTTTAAAAGGGTACTGAAGACGTCTACAGACTTGGCTTGCACCAGGTCAGGAGGTAGGTTGAAGGATTGTGAGTTAGAGACTCACTGGAAGCACTGTGCTGTGTCTTTGAGTGAGACACTTTATCCTCTGCACACTGCTTTAATAGTACTGGTTCAACCCAGGAAGACAGGAGAGTTTCCCATCATTACTAAAAAAATTGTTGACTGGCAGCTAGGTCAACTAAGGACCTTTGTTTATACTTCGCAACTCTCAGCACAGGAAAGAGATGGTCACAGTGACATTAGATTTTAACCCAAAGCAGGTATTAGGTATGGTTAATCCACATCAACATTTTATTCTATCAGAATTTGTCTTTTTAATTTTACTTTGTGCATATTTTCAGCATATTTGTCAATATTTATATAGAAATTGCTGTTTTACAACACTTTCCAGCAATTATTACTTATTTTCAACATTTTACAGCATATTATATTCTACCTCATAAGCCAGATATAGCTATAAGAGCACACTGTGTTTACACTACAGTATATGAATTGATTTCCAGTGCAATTTTATTTTTCATCCAGTGAATGAAAATCAGTGTAGATCCTGATCGGGCTGGTTCATGAGGAGCCAGATGATCAGAATTTACACTGTTTTTAAAACAGGGTATAGAACTTAGAAAAAGTTACATGTACAGTGCGCTAATATTAAGCAGATTACCAGGGTTCAAGCTGGGCCCTGACAGCAGGGAGAAGTGACTTCTCCCTCTAGGAAATTAGGGAGAACTTACAGTCAGATAGGGATACGTTATAGCGCAAAATTACAACATTTTCTGTCAGTTTAGAAGCAAATTAGGCATTACACATACTATTGCCATTGAAGGAGAAATAAGATGCAGTAGACGTAGATTGTCACCAGAGAGTGAGTTTGTGTGGTGACATAATGAAAATGAGTCTCCCTAAAAAAAATTTTTTTTTTTAGCCACTTCTCCCTGGGTCCAATTTAGGGCAAAATTTCAGCCCCTATGGCAACCATTTTGCCCTAGTCGCCTCCTAGCTTTATTTACTTATGTGTTCTACTATTGTCCCAGTCACAATAAAGTATTAGGATCATTTCAATATTCTCCATATGGTAGTGAAGACATGAAACAGGTCACTTTTTTTTTTTGCCTAACATCTTGTGATTTTCTTTCAGATTCTCTGCCTTCACGGGTACAGGTAAGGCCTAAATTAATTTTTTTTGTTTCCCCTTACCTGACCGACCCTGAAAAAAAGCCCCTACTCAAAAAATTTTATTTCAACTTTCAGTCAAGAATTTTTTTTAAAATTTCATTTCAAACTTAGAGAATGGTCAAATGTAAACAGTGTTATCTTAGCAAATTGTTTGTGTATCTATGTTTATTGCCTATAGTTACAAAGGACTATGCCCTAATGCCTGCCTAAAACGGCCACTCAAAGATGTACACAACAAAGGTCGTTAAGACAAATGAGCGCTAAATGCAGGTCAAAAGTATTGCAGAATGCTCCCTAGGAGCATTCTGCAATACTTTTGACCTGCATTATGCGATAATCGGTCTTAATAAAACAAACAACTTTTGTCTTTTGTTGAGTGGCCTCTTCAGGTTTTACTGTATACAATTAAGTTTAATGGGTATCCAATTTAAGAAGATAAAAAAATAATTTCCTACTTACTGACCCATACCGGTAAAACAGGGTTGGGTAAGGGGAAACAAAAATATTTTTAAGGTTGGCCTAAGGATTGAGTTTTTACAAGCAAGGTCACAGGTTTATATAAATATTTTTTTCATGGTACAATTATAACTTTTTTTTAGGGAGCTCGGAATAAATGACAGTGGTAGAGTGCTTGTTTCATGATCGAGGGTTTGTGGGTTTGAGCCTCACTGCGTTGTGTCCTTGAGCAAGTCACAATAATCCTTGCTAAATACTGGTTCGAAACAGGAAGACCCATCCAGGCATTACTGAAAATTGTTGACTGGCACGTAAAGAATCAAAACAACACAAACAAAAATTATAAGTATTTTCTTACCCATAATGTTTAGTACATTGATGGTTCTTTTGCATACCCACAACATATGTTTTGATAGAGATCAAAGTAAGAAAATTAATTTTGTCAACACACTCTTATCTAAAGGCCTAAAGGTTTAAAAAATTATTTTAAACCACAATACTGCATAATAATTTTTTTTGGGCATACCAAATCGCAGATTTTCACCAGTCCCTTAGACTAGTTCTATTTATAAACATGAATTTGTAGACCAATTGAAAAGCCATATTAATCATGAAGCCGGATGATCTGGGTCTACACTTTTTTTGAAATAGAATATCTGAGCTCAGCACGATATGAGTTGATATACAGAGCAGTCACTGTGTATAATTGGGCCCCGTCGCGACAAAACATGTCTTCAGGGTTTCCGACAGTGATATTCAAAATTAGCCTGCTCAGCTACAGAGACAAGCTAGAGCATTGAAATTTTGCTTGTAGAGTGTCTAGACATTATACTTTCTGTTAAGCGAACAAGAAAGCCGCTGATCAGACTGCGCCTATGTGCAGGCTGGTCTGAGCCTTTGTTGTTCGCAAACCCCCGAAGACAGGTTTTCTCACGTCACGGCCCATATAATGCTAGTCAATTTGATTTTCATTTAGATTTGTAGCACAGTTCTCATGGCTCCAAAATTTAATTTTACTGAAGGCGTTGAGTTTATTTTTTGGATGTTCATGAAAGGATGGTAGCCAAGAGTTCAAAGTTTGTAGGGTGCAAAGATAAGGAATCGATACAATCAAGTACCACACTTGACCCAGGATACAAATGGGAAAGTGACAAACTCACAGTTATACATCACAAACAAGAGCCAAGAGATCAGCCCTTTAAGTTTAAGTTTGTGACACCAAAAGATGTCAAGTTAACTTTGAACTGAACTGAACACATGGCTTCCATCCTTTGATGAACCTCCTGAAAAGGAAACTCATCTCTTATAATTGAGCCGTGACATGTGATTTCCAACAATGTGGCATTTTGACAAGTGTAGACTCAGACCAGCCTGTGCAGCCTCCTTAAAAGCTTAGAAACTCCAAATGATGTTCAGACAGTAGCTTAACACTCATAGAATATTCAAGTGACTAAGCAAAGTCTCTGATCAGACTGCGCGTATGCGCAGGCTGGTCTTAGGCTTTGCTGATCGCACATACCACATTGTTGGAAATCTCGTATCGCGGCTCATATTTACATTTTTATAACAATATCTAAAATAGAATTTATTTATACTTTAGGATACATAACAGTTTGATGTTTAATCATATTTATGATTTTGTTTGATTGTAAAATGGAACAGCAGAAATGTCAACATGAACTTGGACAGCCAGTGAATCACACATGAGACTCAATTTGCATGTTCTAATCAAAGCCTTAATTAATGGAAATAATCACAGTTTTATAGGCTCAAAATGTTTGCTCATCAGGCTCTGTGCTTTAGATTCACATGGTCCTTCTTGTAGCATTCTGCCTGGCACCTGGTGAATGTTTAAAATGCATCAAAAACATGTTTGATCACACATAATATTGCCATCTTGTCAGGGTTCACACAGGCTTGAAAAGTACTTGAACTTAGAGGGCTTTCTTGAAAAGTCCTTGAAAATTAATTATGCCTTGAAAAGTACTGGAAAATCACTCAAGGGCCTTGAAAAGTCCTTGAATTTTAATGAACACTGTTGATAGAGATCTAGATCAGAATAAAACTGTTGTGCCTTTATTTGGTGCAGCATTTTCATAACTTTTTAGTTCTTGAAAACTGTAAGATAGTCTTTAGAAGTCCTTGAAAAGTCCTTTAATTTTACTCAAACCTGCCTGTATGAACCCTGCTTGTGTATTATTCTGTGGTTGTTTTTTCAGACAAAATGCACAGAGTTTTAGAGAAAGGACTGGTGCATTCCGGAAAATACCAATTGTCAAGAAGCATACAGATTTAGGTAATATTACCATAGGTCCAGCTAAGCGAAATTGTTGGGTGTAAACTTGTGATTATTTTCCTACCTACCGGTTAAAATATATGTTTTGGGTACTCAAAAGAACCATCTTGATGTTTGTTTAAGTTGAGAACTCTTATCTGTTGGCCTGATTACAGCAGGGTATTTTTAACTTAAATAAGGGTCATCGGCCCATTGTATTTCTATCCTTGAAGATTTTTTTTTTATTCATTATCAATATATTTCCATTTTCAAAGCAAGCCTTTAATGAATCTTTAGAATTGTGCAATCGTTCATAGCCTCATTAACAACACAAAATTTGATTGACAGCTGCCAAGCTTTCTTGCCCATGCAATTTGCTTCGAACATCGAATTCATTCCCCAGATGTGGCACTGGTGTTGTGATTGACAGCGAGCCACACCTGAATTGCACATGCAAAACAAGCTTCTTGTTCGCTCCATTGGCTGTCTGTGTTCACACTGGCTGTTCCGCTTTTCCGTTTTGTACTCCGACTACGATTACGATTATACTTTAAATTCAAAACTGTTTTAATTCCTAAATTAAAAATAATTGTCATATTTTGGATATCTATAATAAAATGTAAATATAAGCAATAAATTCAATTTTTGGAAGGTTCATGGAATCATGAATACTTCGGGTCTCTTGCAAAGTTAATGTTAGGGCTTCACGTTAACTTTGCAAGAGACCATAAGTATTCATGATTCCATGAACCTTCCAAAAATTGAACGCATTTTTTTAAAAGCTAACAGTGCAGATGCATTCGTCATCACCTTATCTGGGTTTACACTTTTTGATCAAGGTACCAATTCTTAAAAAAAAAGTCAATTTATTGTAGACCTTATTTACTGCAAGCTCCTTTCTTAAATATGGCTGTGTTACTTTACGTGGATTGGGTGGTTTAGGAGTGTAGGGCTTGATATCAAGAGGTCCCTGGTTTCAGGCTCACCAGAGACACTGTGCTGTGTCCTTGAGCAAGACACACTTTCCTCACTTGTTTTCCTTTAGTACTGGTTCAACCCAGGAAAATGTGTCTACTCTTATGAACGTAACTCCTCCTACAATTTTATCCGGATATTTTTGAAATTTATTGGTGTTTTTGTCAAGTTATGAAGATGTGCATGACGTTTGACTGTAATATTCACTATGCAGATTAGTTTTGTCACTTTTTTCACTGTTTGAATTTAAGTTATTCTTCTACCAAAGCATAGACACTTGGTATCTTGTGCAAGCAAATCCTCCTAAAATTTTAGCTGGATCTTTTTGAAACTTTGCAGGTGTTTTTGTCAAGGTCTGAAGATGTGCATGAGGTTTGCCTGTAATCTTCAGATTATATTTTGTTACTTTTTTGCAGTTTGAGCTTAAGTCATTTTTAGAGCCCCGCTTGAGAAAGGGGGGCTATATAGAATTTGGGTTGTCTGTCTGTTTATTCGTCATAATTTTTTCGTTTCCGCTCAATATCTTCAGAACCCTTTTATAGAATTTATCCAAATTTTGTATGTGCATTGATATTGACATGATCTAGCTTGGGATTGTTACAGGTCATTTTTCTCACATTTGTATCTGAGTTATGGCCCTTTATTTACGTCCAAATTTCGTTTCCGTTCAATATCTTGAGGACTACTTGACATATTTTCACCAAATTTTATATATGCATTCATATTGACAAGATCTAGCTTGGGATCGTTACACTACATTTTTCGCAAATTTGTACATGAGTTATGGCCCTTTATTTATGCCAAAATTTCGTTTTCGCTCAATATCTTGAGAACCAATTGGTAGACTTTCACCAAAATTTATATATCGTGCATTCATCTTGGCAAGATCTAGCTTGGGATTGTTACACATCATTTTTCGCAAATTTGTACAAGAGTTATGGCCCTTGATTTACGCCAAAAATTTGTCTCCGCTCAATATCTTGAGAGCTAACTGACATTTTACACCAAATTTATATTTGCAGTCATATTGACAAGACCTAGCTTGGGATTGTCACACATTATTTTATGTATATTTGTACCAGAGTTATGGCCCTTGATTTATGCCAAAATTTCGTTTCCATTCAATATCTTGAGAACAAATGCACAGAATTTCACCAAATTTTATATGTGAGTTCATATTGACAAGATCTACATTGAGATTGTTACACATCATTTTTCCCACATTTGTACCAGAGTTATGGTCCTTGATTTTCAAAATTTTGTTTCTGCTCAATATCTTGGGAACAAATGGACAGATTTTGACCAAACTTTATATAACTATTTATACTGACAAGATCTACGTTGGGATTGTTAGCTGTCATTTTTCGCAAATTTGTAATAGAGTTATGGCCCTTGATTGATGTCAGGATTACGTTACCACTCAATATCCTGAGGCACTCTGGCCTTTTACTGCATGCAAGGCACTGCAGCGGGGCTATAGTCAGATTCTCTGACAATTCTAGTTCGGCTTAAATTCTACCAAAGCTGGGTATCTTGTGAATGCAACTACTCCTACAATTTTATCTGGAGCTTTTTAAACTTTGTAAGTGTTTTTGTCAAGATCTGAAGATGTGCATGCAATTTAGATGTAACATGAATTTTCCGTTATATTTGAAATAATCTATGATCTTTTAGAGTGGGGGTGGGGGACTTCCATTTTTTGTAGAAAACACATGCTATTCTGCAGTCTGCTGACTTTGTTTCAAAATCAACATGCACTATCAGAATGTCAAACAGTTTGGACTGATTAGTACCGGCATTCTCTCGGTCCTGTACTGTATTCTACCTACTAAGCAAACATTCCACTATTAGAGCATACTGAGTACTTCATTGGGTGTTTACTATAAATGAGCCGTAAAATGTGATTGCCAACAATGTGGCATTTTGACAAGTGTAGACTCAGACGAGCCTGTGCAGCCTAGTTTTAAGTTTAGAAACTCCAAATGATGTTCAGTCAGCAGCTTAAAAATCATAGAATATTCAAGCGATAAGCAAAGGCTCTGATCAGACTGGGCATATGTGCAGGCTGATCTGAGGCTTTGCTGGTCGCACATACCACATTGTTGGAAATCTCGCACAGGCTTGAAAAGTACTTGATTATACAGGACTATCATGAAACATCCTTGAAAATAAAATTTGCCTTGAAAAGTACTTGAAAATACTCAAAGGCATTGAAAAGTCCTTTAATTTTACCATTTGCAAGAGGATTCAACACTGTTTTTTGCAGGCCTAAATCAGTATAAAATTGTGGTGCCTTAATTTGTTGCAGCATACGCTGCAATATGCTGCAGCAAATAAAGGCACCATAATTTTACACTGATTTTCTAAAACTAATATCTTTAGTAATGGACTCCAGCATTTCAGAAGTAGACTTTTAATGTGTAAGTCAGTATTTTTTGATAATTGTTCAGTCCTTGAAAACAGTAGGAAAGTCTTTTAGAAGTCCTTGAAAAGTCCTTGAATTTTACAAGAACTTGCCTGTATGAACCCTGTCATGTCACATCTCATGTGGACATCTGATTTCCTGTCAATCCAGTGGTTAAATTTTATTGATAATTTTGATTCATCACCTGGATGGAAAACTTTGTAGATCCCGATCAGCTGGCTTCATTAGAAGCCAGCTGATCATGATCTACACTGTTTTCAAAAGATGGTATACAATTTTGAAAAAAGGTAATCTACACTGTAGGCTTATTAAGTTGAATATGGTAATCTATTTTTGATCACAATCTACACTGTTTTCAAAAGCTGGTTTAAAATTTTGAAAAAAATGGACTGGCAATTTAGGCTTATTAAGTTGAATACGGTAGTCTATTTTTGATCACTATCTACACTGTTTACAAAAGCTGGTTTAAAATTTTGAAAAAAAGTACTGGCAAATAGTAGAGCAGACGACTGGCCAAAAGTCCTCTCCTTAAGGACTTTACTGGTCAGATCGGTGCAACATCTAGTGACATATACCAAAATGTTTGTTTGTATGTCCAGCTTCAGAATCCGGTTGATGACATCGTCGCTGATGAGTACTGACAGAGTTACGGCCCTTGAACCGTACATACCCATTATAACAGATTATTAGAATTTTGCATACAATTGGCAGATAGCATTGCATTTATTTCTAATAAGCATACATAATTGAAATATTTTTATGATTTATATGGTATTGGATTAGAAAACAACATTGAAATATAGTCGATACCTAAAGGTATGTTTGTCCGTGTGTCTTTTTGTAAATAGTGTCAATGTAAAAGGGCAATGCTAATATTTCATAAACACAATTTTTAACCATAACTTAGTTCAAAATGCAAGTTTCATCTTTTTTTTTTCATCAAGGTAAGCAACAGCATACATTTGTTTTAGGTCAAGCTTCAAATCAAGTTGTGACCTTTCTCAAGGTCAAAGGTCAAGGTCAAATAGGCATACCCCCAAATCACAAAAAATGCGTATTTTATGTATCTGTTTATTAGTAAAAGTATAGTTTGTGCCTGTTTGAAGCTTAACTTATAAGTACTAGTCTTACATACTTAAATTCAACAAATTCTTTGCCACCAAAGGGAATAAATACCCCCAATCAAGCGAGGCGTGAGCTATTCCGTAACGGCCTCAGTTTGAATCACGTCAAGATGATAACCGCTTTATACTACCACATACGACTGGCCAGAATTCCTCTCCTTATAAACTTTGCTGGTAAGATTGTGCTAACATCAAGCGCCATATATACCAAAATATTTGTCTGTATGTACGACTTCAGAATCCAGTTAATGACATCGTCGAAGATGAGTACTTACACAGTTAAGGCCCTTGAATCGTACACACACGTTATATAGGATTATGCATATGCTGTATACAGTTGGTCTAGAGCATTGCATTTATTCATAAGGACACGTTAATACAATATTGATATGACTTGTTTGGTATTGGTTGGAAAACAACATTTAAAATAAATTATCAATACCAATGATACATGTACCAAAAGCTGTGTTTGTCCGTGTGTCTGTTTGCAAATAGTTTCAATGCAAAAGGAAAATGCAAACTTTTCATAAAAAAATCTTTATCTATATTGAAATAGTTCAATTGCCATATTTCGTCAATTTTGTTTCATCAAAATAAGTAATAGTCTACACTCTTTGTATGTCAGAGTTAAAATTTGTGTTATGGCCTATTTAAATGTCAAGGGTCAAGGTCAAATAGACATATTTAAAATCTCAATATTTAGTATATTTTATTAGTCCACCTGAGTCATAAGCTCAAAGTGAGCCATTGTGATCGTTGGATGTCTGTTGTCCGTCGTGCGTCATCAACAATTGCTTCAAAAGATATCTCACCCTAAAATAATGGCTTGAATTTAATCAAATTTGGCTGACAGGAATAGTCCTTATATGGCCCTCTCAAATAATTGATGAAATAGTATATCTAGATCACATGGGTAAAAATAGATTTTCGAAAACTTTAAAAATCTTCTTGTCTGAAACCACAAGGCTGATAGCCTTGACATTATGTGTAGGATTATCTAGTAGATATTTTTTCTTTTTTGTTCAAATTATGCCCATGGGGCCACAAATTGTCCCGCCTCTGGGTTCACATGTTTTACGTAGGCTGTGGGTTGGTCTGCAGAGTGTGATTGTGGTATTTCCTGACCATACTCACTTGCTTTTTTTAAAATGGGAAACATGTCTGAAATCATTTGAGCCTTGATATTAAATATGTAGCATCATCTAGTAGACCTCTACTAATTTTATTAAAATTATGGTCCTAGGGCCAATTGTGGCCCGCACCAGATTCACATGTTTTCCATAGGTTTATATAAGGTACACATAGCAAATCTTCTTGTCTGGAACCACTTGGCATACGGCCTTGATAATTGGTATTTGTATCATCTAGTAGACCCCTCCACCAGGTTTGTTAAAATTATGCCAATTTTGCCAAAATGGACCCATCCTGGGGGCCACGTGTTTTACATAGGCTTTAATAGGGAAAGCATAAAACAATATTCACAGAGTTATAGCGTCACCTAGTGCTACTTTACCAAGTTTGTTCAAATTATGGCCCTTGGTTTTATATAGTTTTTTACAGCAAATATGAAAAAAATATTGTATGAAACCACATGGCCCAACGCCATTATATTTAGTATGTAGCATCACAAAGTAGACCTCCACTGAGTCTGTTCAAATAATGGCCGTGCAAACAAAAACAAGCCACGAAGGCTATATAGGTTTATTTAAATAAAGCACAAAACCCTTCTTGTTTGACCCACAAGGCCTGGAGCTGCCAAGTTTATTCAAAAATGGCTCCACCCAGGGGGATCACATGTTTTACATTGGCTTGTATAGTTAAAACATAAAAAAAATCTTCTCTGGAACCACTTAAGTTCTAGAACAATGTAGTATCGTCCAGTGGTTCTCTTTTATTATGCTTTATTGTTGTCACCTTTTTGGAATACAAACGCGAATAGCATCAAAGTACTGTGAGGTTTCCATTATATAAACGTTGCCATTAGAGAAACATCATACATACTGTATATGCTAAATTTTCTGAGAACTGGACAGGTTCAACATAATTTTGATTGTACTGTCATCACTACCAATGACTTCAGATTCAACACATACAATATTTTGTCTACATCTTGGTGTGTTATAATCTAGATCGGATAGAAAAAATGTCAACCATTTGCAGGCCCTGTTTATTTGGTGTATTTCAGACACATGTACTTGGAAAAATATGATAAATTTATAACTTCAATTGCAATAAGGTAATTGAAAGTGGTATGAAATTAAAGTACATTTATTTCTATGTAAAAATGACTTAAAACAGCTCATTGTTAATTTATAGAGCGGACTTTTGACGAGAAAATGTGAGTTAGTAAGGTTATCATTTGAGGTTAATGAAATAATCTGTAGGTTACAGTATGTCTTGAAGGGTCGTCCTGAAAAGGATGTTTAGCAAATTAATTTGGTTATCTAAAGTGTAAGGGTACCTTAAACTAACAAGATACAAAAAAGCATTAGTTTTCCAAAGCATAGACGAAAATCTAAGCAAAGCAGGAAAATGATACATAATATCTGTATATAGAAAACTTAAAAGCTACATACTGTTAAGATTTAGAATAGTCATCATTTCTGATGAAATATGAAGCCATTAAGATTGTCAGTATATTCGTACGTCACCCACTTTGTCAATGATCATTTACTCTGATTTGATGAAAGAATAAAATGCAGATACACATTTATTTTGGGTGATACAGGAAGACAAATGCAAACGTCATCAAATTATATAAAATGAAGGAAATTTCAATATTTCACCAATATTTTGGGACCATTGATTCATTTATTTATAAGGCCTATTATATTGATTTTTAATCTTAAAACGACGCCAAATCAAGGGTAATAATGCATGTTCCATGCAGTATTTTATACATAAGATGCTGTAAAGATGTGTAAAACCAAATGTCTCATATATTTTATTGCAATCAGGTCCTCAGTAAGCAAGTTATTGGAGGAAATTTGATTTTAGATCCATTTTCTATGTGTGAGTCTTGCCATTAAGGGACAACAACTCGTGGTCCAAAAAATAGAAATATGAAGCAGAAACAAAGGGGTACATGCATTAAGGGGCTTTTTTGGCCCCCTCTAGAGCAAAAAACTGAAAGTTCCTGGGTCAGGTGTGGTACTTGATTGTATCGATTTTCTGATCTTTGCACCCTTACTTACTTTCACCAATTTCATCCTAGTGTTTTGTTAGAAGAATAGCCCAAGTTTAAAATTCTTGCCTTTATTTTCCTTTTACCGGTTACTATGGTAACCAAAATGGCTAAAAAAAGGCTTAAAAAAGAGAAATTGCTATTTTAGGCCAAATTTGAGGATTTTGGAGACCGATTTTTTAAGAATAAGATATCAGCACAAGCAAATACCAAAAAACCTTTTAATATATTATGTGCCGTGATAATTCTCATCATCTGTTAAATTTATTTTTGGTATTTGCGTGTGCTCTATATTAATTCCTCTGTTACATGTCTTAAATTTGCTCCAAAATGGCCATTTTCCTATTTTCAGCCTATTTTGGTGGCCATTTTTGTTACCATAGCAACCGTAAAAGTCGAATCAATACGAGAACGTAACACTTTGGCTATTGTTCTAATAAACTAATAAGAAGAAACTTGTGAAGAGCAAATCTTATTTTTTGACCTCATATGAGGGAGGGGGCCAAATTAGCCTCTTAATGCACGTACCCCTTTTGATCTGCAGTTTGGCATAGTATTGGTTCAGGATAGATTTAATCCTATTTAGAAAATAAGTTTTCAAATTTAACTTATTGAGCTATTATTATTTACTGCATTTTTCCATACAAAATAATGGTAAAAATAATCAAGGGCAGTAACTCTTACTAGAATATCTAGATAGTTTAATGCATTATAATTGTGTTTGGCGTACTAAGTATATTAACCCCAGTAAGTTTCAGGTATAAATGGTAACATAAATTCAAGTTATATGGTAAATTGTGTTTAGCCTTGCAAGAGTTATGGTTATTGGTGCCACTAGTGACCTAAAATGATTTTCTTGGGTGTGCTTGACAATCTTAAGAAAGATCGTGTAAATGCACTTGCAATACAGTTACACTGTCAGAAATTATTCTCTTCGTATTTAGGCTATAAAAATTTGGGTGATTTAGTATTATAAGACTTTTATCAATGTTAGCGTTTTCACCTCATCTTATAAGTGGGTGGGGTATTTACATGCTAGTAGTTGCCCCAGAGCATTCTATTTGTAGAAATTAGAATCTAGAAACCCTGTTGACATAACTGAGGCACTGATCTTTAAATTATTATTCATTTTTAAAGACATAAATCTAGAGGGCAGTTTCTTTAGTTGAAAGTGTCTAATATATGTTTATTCAAAGCAGCTGGGTTTTGGAATAGGATATAACTATAATATACAAAGAAAATAGTTCCAAACCCTTTTTCTCTGACTAAAACTAAATTTATTTACTTCTTCAAGTGCTGTCATGAATAGTTATGGCTATATTTATTTCCTGAATGCATGATCTTGATTATAGTCCAAAACTGACACCCATAATCTCTCATAATATGATCAAAATGGGTGGGGATATACCAAAGGGACTTAACTCGGGCCAGTACTAAAAATCAGCGGTGTCATCAACTGCTTCTATTTACTAAGACTCTACATTTTTGTTTGGTACATGAACATGTATATGACACTAGATGTTAGCAAAATTTGACCAAGTTCACCCTCAAAAAGCCCTGAGATTTGCAGTAGTAATAGGTGGGTGGGGTATTTACATGCTTAGTATTGTCCCCAAAGCATATCCGTATACAGAAATTGGAATCTAGAAACCCTGATAACATGGATAAAGAAGTGTTCTTTAAATTCTTAGTCATTTCTAAGGACAAAACACTAATGGGCAGATTCTTAAATTGAAAATTTCAAATATATTTTTATTCAGAGGAGTTTTGACACCAAATTTACTTTTAAAGACGAACAAAAAAGTTTGAAATCCCATTTCTCTGACTAAAACTTATATTTTCTACTTTTCCAAGTACCGTTATGAGCAATGATGGGCATTTTTTTCTTACTGGATGTTTCATCTCAATTATTTAACAAACTAATGATCATAACCTCTTATAATATGATCAAAATGGGTGTGGTAATTCAAGGGGAGATAACTCGGTTAGTACTCAGAATCAGCGGTGTCATCAACTATTTCTATTTACTAGAGACTCTACATTTTTTCTTGGTATATGTACATGTATATGACACCAGATGTTAGCAAAATATGACCAAGGTCACCCTCAAACAGCCATGAGATCTGCAGTAGTAATAGGTGGATGGGGTATTTACATGCTTATTATTGCTCCCATAGCATTGCGTTTACAGAAATTGGAATCTAGAAACCCTGATAAGATAGGTAAATAAGTGTTCTTTAAATTTTTAGTCATTTCTAAGGACATACCACTAATGGGCAGATTCTTAAATTAAAAGTTTCAAATATATTTTTATTCAATGGAGTTTTAACACATAATTTAACTTTAAAAGACCAACAAAACAGTTCAAAAGCCCATTTCTCTGATCAAAACTTAACTTTTCTACTTTTTCAAGTACCGTTTTGAGTAATGATGGGTATATTTTTCTTCCTGGACGCTTCAACTCAATTATTTAACAAGCTAATGATCATAACCTCTTATAATATGATCAAAATGGGTGGGGTAATTCAAGGGGAGATAACTCGGTTAGTACTCAGAATCAGAGGTGTCATCAACTACTTTTAAAAACTAGAGACCCCACATTTTCATTTAGTATATAACACTAGATGTTGCAAAGATCTGACCAGTAGACCCCTCTGACAGCCTTGAGATCTGCAGTACTAAAAGTGGGCTTATTACTTATGGTGAATATGTATCCTATTTTTGTCTAGTGTTCATATCAGCACCTAACAGAGTTCCTCCACTGAGTGATGCTGAAGGAGGGGATGCTACTAATAACAGAGTTCCTCCACTGAGTGATGCTTAAGGAGGAGATGCTCCTAATAACAGAGTTCCTCCACTGAGTGATGCTGAAGGAGGGGATGCTCCTAATAACAGAGTTCCTCCACTGAGTGATGCTGAAGGAGGGGATGCTCCTAATAACAGAGTTCCTCCACTGAGTGATGCTGAAGGAGGGGATGCTACTTATAACAGAGTTCCTCCACTGAGTGATGCTGAAGGAGGGGATGCTCCTAATAACAGAGTTCCTCCACTGAGTGATGCTGAAGGAGGGGATGCTACTAATAACAGAGTTCCTCCACTGAGTGATGCTGAAGGAGGGGATGCTGCTAATAACAGAGTTCCTCCACTGAGTGATGCTGAAGGAGGGGATGCTACTAATAACAGAGTTCCTCCACTGAGTGATGCTTAAGGAGGAGATGCTCCTAATAACAGAGTTCCTCCACTGAGTGATGCTTAAGGAGGAGATGCTCCTAATAACAGAGTTCCTCCACTGAGTGATGCTGAAGGAGGGGATGCTCCTAATAACAGAGTTCCTCCACTGAGTGATGCTGAAGGAGGGGATGCTACTAATAACAGAGTTCCTCCACTGAGTGATGCTGAAGGAGGGGATGCCACTAATAACAGAGTTCCTCTACTGAGTGATGCCGAAGGAGGGGATGCTTCTAATAACAGAGTTTCTCCACTGAGTGATGCTGAAGAAGGGGATGCTACTAATAATGAAGGTACAGTAAAACCTGTGTAAAATGGCCACTCCAAAAACAGACAAAACAAAGATCTTAATAACAATTGGTAGCTTAATGAAGGTCTAAAGTATTGCAGAGTATAATTGCCATCTGGGCCTGTTCCCCAGAAAATCTGTCTTCGAAGGTTTACAACGTGGTCATGCTCAAACAAGCCTTCTCAGCTATGGAGACTAGCTAGGATCTTGAAATTTTGTATGTATCAAGGCTAGCCATTGTACGTTCCAGCTGGTGTGAGCCTTTGTTGTTTGCATGCAACAAAGTCAGGTTTTCCTGCCCTTATAATGAGGTGATACAGTTGACTCTTGTAAAATGTTTTCTCGCACACCAAATCGGGATTTCCGCTGTTTTTACCCATGAGATAATTCTTTCTCACATACCAACGCATGCAAGATCGAGTGATCCCTATGTGAGCTTGCTGTCGGAAAAATCTGTCCCACATCGCTACCCATGTGAAATAAGCGTAACTAATACGAGATAAGCCACACACGGACAGTTGCTAATGTGAGATAAAATTTTAGGCACATGACTGTATTCCGTCAAAAACGAAAGTTGAATTGTTGTCAGCCATGTTGACGGGAGCTTTGTTGGCGGGAGCTTTGACGATGTAAAAAAACCCACACGCACACACATTTTCCTCAGCAAAATTACTCTCGAGATACTGTGACTGATAAACTAGTTCTTGTAAATCCATTTTGATGAATAAACCATTTATTCATTGTTTAATGCGCTGTTTATTTGCTGTTTCAAGTCGTTTTGGACAGTGCGCGTCATTGACTGTAAACATTGACCTCAGTGACGTCACCAACAGATATTACACAGTACTGTATCGTACGGTTGTGGTATATGAGAAAAAGAATCGATCATTGGTGTTCAGTGGTTCCAGAAAAATCCCAACCCTCGATCCACCGTTCAGTGGGAAACTTGGCAAGCCTCGTTTCCCACTGGAACAGTGGGCCTCGGGTTGGGATTTTTCTGTCCCCACTAAACACCAATGATCGATTCTATTTATCTCACATACCCGTACCAACCTGTGGGAAAGATAAAAACGAACTACCACAAGTCGACTGCACACTGGCCGCACATCGATCTGTGATGTTATTGTACTGTTAAAATGATGTCACCATGACACATATATGTCCAGGGTTCACACAGGCTTGAAAAGTAATTGAATTTGGAGGGCTTGCTTTAAAAGACCTTGAAGATTAAATCTGCCTTGAAAAGTACTGGAAAATCGCTCAAAGGCCTTGAAAAATCCTTGAATTCTACTATTTTCTGTAGGACTCAACTCTGTTGATAGGGATCTATTTCAGTATATAATCAGTAAATTATTGCTGTGCCTTTATTTTGGTGCGGCATATGCAGCATCAAATAAAAGTACAACAATTTTATACTAATTTTCTAGTACTAATTTTTCCATTATTTCATTCTAGCATTTCCGAAGTATAATTTTTACACTTAAATCAGTATTTTTCTTAAATTTATAGTCCTTGAAAACTGTAGGAGTATTTTAAAAGTCCTTGAAATGTCCTTGAATTTTACACGAACTTGCCTATATGAACCCTGATGTCGCATCTCAGCATATTCAGGATTTCCTGGAAGACTTTTTCATGCATTTCCAATATAAAATGAGGTATTTTGCGGTGAGTAAGAAAAAGAATCCATTATTTGTGTGAGGATGCGATAGAAAAATCTGTTCCTTGCGATCACCTTTTGTCATTATTCAGCAAGCCCCAATCATGATGTCTATCGGCGATTCTTGGGATGGATTTTTCTATCCACCCTCACTCTCATGATGGATTCTTATAATCTAAAGGCCCCGGTATTAGTTTTCCCTTTGAATAATGAGAAGATTGATCAAGTTAAAATCTAGGACCTGTTTTGAAATGATACACAAACAAAATTGATATTTTCCTTATTTTTTAAAAAGATCATCAGTTTGAAATTAAGACTGCAAAAAAGTAAAAAGAGAGAATGTGCAGGAAGATGGTTAACTTCATATGCCAAGGTATGAAGATATCTAGTTAATTATTTTATTATATACCTATAAATGATACATCTTTTGAACTTTCTGTTTTCTGGCTATCTGATACAGAAAGCCGTATCAACGAACTGAGGTTTTCTGATTCCGTATCACTATCCTTTAAAACAAGGCTAACTTTGGTTACCTGTTTTTGCCTCGACCTTATGTAAAGTAAATTTCAAGCATGGAACCAGAGACGGAAAAACATGATGATGTAACGTCAAGAAAAGTAACATAATGACAAATGTTCCCGCAATTTTTCGGGATAAAATGCCAAAATAAGTCATAAAATCAGAATAATGTCAGAAAAAGATATATGATAAAATATTATTATGATAGTAACTTGATCTGGCGTACAGTATCACGCCTCGTGGATGAGGCCATACAATTGGATCCCCCTCGACGCTTTGCGTGGTGGGTGATCCGATGGTATAACCACATCCATTTAAGGTAATACAGTATGCCAAGTTACTATTATAATAATGTGTATTTATATGTTTGAAAATGAAAAACACTGTGGAAACTAACATGTACATCACTTTTGGATGATATCATGGTACCACAAGTAATTGCTTTTGTGAAGAAATGAAAAATTAGAAAAAGAACAACTTTTTGGATAATGAAAGAAACTTGTATTGATTCTGTGAAGAGGTATCATCAAGACTTTAGTTAAGAGTGCGTAAAAGAAAAATAACTTTCTTATTTTTCAACCCCAAAATATGTTGTGGGTACTCAAAAGAACCGTCTCAATGAGACGGTTCTTTTGAGCACCCAAAACATATGCTTAAAATTATGGGTAAGAAAATATTTACAATTTTGCGCTGAAAATTTGTGTTTATCTAAACCCATGTATCATCGGCGAGCAGGGAAGGGTGAGACAAGCCTCACATTTGTATCCTTAAGCAAGACACATTAATTCTTGCTTAGTACTGGTTCAACCCAGGAAGACCCGTCTCGAGGTAACTGAAAGATTGTTGACTGGGTCGTAAAGAATCAAATCTAACAAACAAAAAAAAGCCTCACATAGGCTCAGCCTCACAAGAGCTTTCGCTACTTGCATGTACAAAGCAAGGGTATGAAGGCTTGGCCCCAAATTAAGACCTTATCTGACTCAGGATTGGCTATTATTATTGGTATTTGCGCAAATGTATGAGTGAAAGTTTTCACAATTATTTCTGAATTATTATTCCTTAATTCATAGAAAGTCAGCTTCAAAATGCTGAATGAAGGAGACCATAATAGCATCTCTGATTTATTTTCAGTCTATCTAAGGACATTTGACCATTTAAACTTGAAATCATGAATATATAGTGGGCATAATGCAAATTTTAAGAATGGAGTTTTGAAAGTTCAGGATTTTGGAAATTTTTAACTTTCACCCATGCATATGTAATATGTACCAAACCCTCATGGACTAGCCCTAAGTAGTCATTTTGAGCCGCGACATGAAATTTCCAACAATTTGACATTTTGACAAGTGTAGACTCAGACGAGCTTGTGCAGCCTACTTTTAAGCTTAGAAACTCCAAATACTGTTCAATCAGTAGCTTTACAGTCATAGAATATTCAAGCCACTAGCAAAGGCTCTGATCAGACTGCGTGTTTGCGCAGGCTGGTCTGAGCCTTTGCTGGTCACACAAACCACATTGTTGGAAATCTCATGTTGTGGCTCTTTTCTTATTTTCAGGACAACAAGGCTGGTGGTTCTCCCAGCAAGATGATACATATAAAGCACAAGATTACACAGATTGTTGTAAAGGATATGACGAGTCATTAGAAGTCATTAAGAAATCATTCCAAGATGAGGTAAATCTTACAGTAAAAGTACTGTCTACATTGTTATTTCCCCTACATTAGTTGGTGGTTCTCTCAACAGGATGATACATATAGAGCACTAGATAACACGGATTGTTGTAGTCTTTAGAATTTATTAAGAAATCATTCCAAGTTGAGGTAAATCTTACAGTAAAAGTACTTGTTTACACTTTATGAGCTTCAGATTTTAAGTCAATCGGTTGCCAGCTGATCTGGATCTACATATACATTGTATTCTAACATGGTATAGAAATTTGGAAAAAAGAAGGGACATTAGGAATGGATCATGTTATAACGCCTCTGTAAACCTATGTCACAGGAAGCGCCTTGGGTCCCTATATTTGTATGCCATGTTGAGAAGTCAGTGGATAGTTTTAGTGATGAAATGAGTCTGGCCATTTGATACAACCAGCTGCAAATAGTTGATAATATCAAGAAACACTTGGACTAAATAATTAAATAGCACACAGCGCCCTAGATAAGCTTTTGGGTCAATTGGGTATTTACGCAACCTGGTTATCCTCAATTGCGTACTTACAAAAACAATTGCATATTTTCATATTTTTTTACGCCACGTTTTTTTCTGTGATTACACGTTTTCCTATTGCATGAAGCAGTCGGGAATGGGCTTGCATATTTATTCACTCCCATCGTCAGCCTTTCTAAAGTATCAAACTAGCGTATTTAATTGTACCTGAAGCAAATCTCATCCCCTTGTTGACATTAGAGCGTGTACACTTTGCAAAGTTTCACTTTCATCAGCTTGTTTTTCTGCGAAATACTGGACTGGGCACCGATATTTTATTCATAAACTGGAGTGATTTTGCGCGCTCGCTAGTAAAAAATAATCTATACCAGACTGGCATTTGTTTATTACCCAAATGGAAAGGAAATGGACAAAATGGTACGCAATGACATCACATGTAATTGCATACTGATCGTTAGAATTGCTTTTCGGTACGCACACATTTCATTTTAATTTTTTTTTGAGGATTTTAATTGCGTATTTACGCAAATACGCTGCTTATCTAGGGTGCTGAGCGCAGAAAGAATGGTCGCATTGGTTGGTCAGGTGTATTCCATAATACAGACCGTCAATGAAAGAATTTAAAGTAAACCTTGTCTGTGAACATTGGTTTCTCTGGTGGGGCAAAGAGTTAAACCATAGTAGAAGAACAAACCTAAAAATGCTAATCAATCTCACCAATCCTTCACATGTAAATGACATCAAAAAATATCACCTGAAGTTGCTTCCTGTGAGGTTGGTTGTGGTCCTCCCACAAGTGACTTGTGTTATAAAGGGAAAATAATACAAACAAATTGTAGGGAAATGACCTTTTTATTGGTATTTTTCTTATAACTCCTTTGTAAAATTATATGATGAAAAAAATATGGAGCCACAACATGTCCATGTTATGTACAAATTGGTGTTATAATGAGGTGTGTTATAGAGGGACTGCACTGTACAGTAAAACCTGTGTAAAACGGCGACTAAAATGTGATAATCGGTCTTGAAAATCAATTTTCGGTCTTTTTGAGAGTGGCCGTTTTACATAGGTTTTACTGTATATGAAACTAAAGACAAAGACCAAACATTAGTCCAGTAGCCCCCACTAGATGGCTGTCATGTGCATTTTACTTTTCCCTTCCTAGTGGCAACTTTTGTTTTCAGCTCATCACCTTTAGTGTTCCTGAAAAGAAGTTTTTTGAAAAGTTTATTTTGATCAAAAGTCAGCAGAGGACAGCAAAAGCATGAAAAAATTACCTAGCATGCAAGGAGTTCAGTTAAAACTTTACAAATATTTGATAGTTACTTTTATCTTATGGACTGGCCTGTATTATATCTGTAGGGCCCACATGATTAGATATCGGGCTCTAGTCAATAAAATGTTCTGATATTTCATGAAACTTGTCATTACAGGGACCATTTGATGGTATATTAAGCTTTAGTCAAGGGGCTGCTATGGTCACATTGCTGTGTGGTTTAAAAGAACAAAAGCTAGGTAAGAGATAAGGATCTTTTCTATTGTGAAATCTTTTCATTCCTGCATTCCTGCAGTGGACTGTCCCACCTGAATATCTGGAAGGGCCTACTTTGTGAATGATTGTTTGCAGACCTTGAATACTTAAAAATTAGTTTTCTTATTTTTCAATGTGGGTACTCAAGAGAACCGTTTCAATGAAACCATTCTTTTGAGCACCCAAAACATATGTTAAAATTTATGGGTAAGATAATATTCACAATCCTTAGCTTATTCACAATCCTTAGCTTATTCAAAATCCTTAGCTTACTCACAATCCTTAGCTCAAAAAATGTGTTTATCTTGACCTATGTTGAAAACAAGACAATGTACTGTTATTATTCAAAGATTATGATAATCCAACAGACAATAAATATAGATTCTGGTGTCAGAGCCACTTTTGACGACTGAGTATGAATATGCACGAACATCAAAGGAAATATGCCACATGCATAGGCATGTAAGTATATGTACAGTTGATTCTCGTTAACTGGAACCTTGAAAAGGTTTTCACATGCTTAACTGAATGTGATAGGTAATACGCTGGATTCAGGATTTCATACATGTAACTGAGGCCAATGAACCCTTTATATACTGAAACACCTAAATTTGTACTTTTGCAAACAGTGAAGGGTTGGGTCTGAAAGCCCCTGCCGAGCCGAGCTGCCGACTGCCGACCCGCCGAGTCCAAAATTTATTTTTTCAAAAAAATTCTCAGAGGAGATATTTCATAAATATTTTTTATATAAAATCATCACTTAGACTAAAACATTAAGTGGAACATAAAGAAAATTTATAATTTTTTATAATTTTGATTTAATTTCCTTTTTAATCCTCGCAGGGGGTCTGAAAGCCCCAGCCGAGTGGAAATTCATTTTTCAGCTTACTATGCAGCCAAATCACCAACAAATGTATCATTTTTAATGTTTTTCCATGCAAATTTATTAGTTTATCGATATATGTACAACAATTGAAAGAAAAATTACCTGGTATGTGATATATTCCAATTTTTCATTTAATTTTGACAATCCCGAGCTATGCTATAAAAGTTGATCCGAATCGGATTTCAGCCACCCCTAATTATGCAAAACAAGTGTGATTGTGGTATTTCCTGGTCATACTCACTTACTTTTTTATTGTATCAAACAAAATAGAAGAATCCATTAGTATACTAAGGGTTAATTAATAGACTTCCTTATGCTTATCTTTCAGAGCCATCTCTTCAGTTTGATTTTGTGATACTTGTCGCTGGATTCCGAAGTCGTCAATCCCAACATGATCAGTTATATAAAGTACCATTTAGTGTTCCATCTTTGCATGTTTATGGTGATACGGATAAAGTTATTCAAAAAGGTACTGTAAATTCGGAAATTTTGGCGAGAATTTCATTTTCGCGAACAGGGTTTAAGACATATTTGTGAAGTTAAAAATTCGCGACTATGGCATAATTTATCTACATCTGACTGTCATCAGTAAATGACAGTTATTTGGCCGCTTTGCGAGGGTTTTATTTTCAGATCGGACCAAACAAAATAATTGGTGTGTTTTGGGTAAAGGTCTGAGGTAGGGTAGGCACACATATTTAAAAAAAATCTGGAAAATATATAATTCAAATTTTTTTTTTCCAGAAAACTTGAAAAGTTCTAGGTTTCACCAGTAAATTTAGGTAGGATCTGTTTACTCTAAACACATTTTTTTTTATTTGGCCTTATGCAAACAAGCAAACACTATCTAAACTTTAATTTTCTAGCTAGTCTCTGTAGCTTAAAAGACTGAATTTAGTCTCACTTTGTCAGAAAACCCGAAGACAGGTTTTGTCGCCACCAGGCTTATATTATGTCATATCGGACAAAATATTGTTGGGAAACATTTTATCCACTGTAAACTATTGGTCTTAATGCAGCAGTTTATATGCGTCTCGACGCCAGAAAGCCTTTCTTTAGGGATTTGCGAGCAACAATGATGCAGGCCAGCCTGTGCATCCCCGCAGTCTGATCAGCGCCTTTATTATTCACTTATCGGAAAGTATTATATATAAACTTGCTCTAAGCAAATTTTCAAGTTTCTAGCTAGTCTCTGTAGCTGAGGAGGTTGGTTTCAATCTCACTTCATCGGAAACCCCTAAGACAGGTTTTGTACCATATAATTCAGCACTAAAACTGATAAAATTTGAGCCTTGGCACGAGATTTCCAACCATGTGGTATGTGCGACCAACAAAGCCTCAGATCAGCCTGCTCATACGCGCAATCTGATCAGAGCCTTTGCTAGTTGCTTGAATATTCTATGACTGAACATAATTTGGAGTTTCTACGCCTAAAAGGAGGCTGCACAGGCTGGTCTGAGTCTACACTTGTCAAAATGCCACATTATCGGAAATCACATGTCACGGCTCATTTGATTTTTTTTAACGGTAACCAAACAGTTGTAGATCCAATGAGTTGGTGGTCTTCAGCAAAAGGTACAAGTTGGCATGTACCATAGGGCCAGTTAAGGAAAAATCATTTGCGTAAAATTGCGATTATTTTCTTATCCATCAGTTTAAACATGTGTTTTGGGTGCTCAAAAGAACCGTCTCATCGAGACGGTTCTTCTGGGTACCCACAACATATGTTTTGGTGGAGAAATAAAAAACTCTTATCTGGGGGCCTAATGTACACCAATAAAAAATGCGGGGATAAAAAATATAGGGTTTCTTAACAATACTGGTCTGGATCCCCTGAAAAACCACAAAAATACATAGCCAGCATTCAATGCTGGGCCATCATCACCCCCCAGCAAAATGACGATGATGGCCCACTTTTTGTGGTATTTGGATCTTCTCTCCCCTCATCAACTAAAAAAAACCCCAAAAACAACATTGTCAGAGTATGGACCTCCTCTGACAAAAGTTTCTGGATCCGCGCATAAATCAAACATATGCAAGAGGTGTTTCATGTTTATTTGAACAAATTTGAAATTGCTGTTACTCATTTATTTCTCATTATATTTTGTAATAATTGGTTTAAATAGGTTAGTCTGCTCTCCAGGAATACACAGCTACGACAAAAATTGCTCTTAAACTTTATCCGCTGGTTTGAAACATTCTCTGAAGATGAGTAGTCAAATTTTAAGCGTTTAAAATTCTGTTTGGAACAAATTGAACATTCTGAATCGTTCTTGAATAATTTCTCTTAAAGAAATGAAGTTTTTCTCTTGGAACCTATTGTAAATAATTAATTAAAGTGTGTTCTGTTAGAAAGTAAAGCCTTTTAGTTGGATATTTACTTTATGGAAGCAACTTGAACATCAAAGTCTAGGGGGCAACACTAAATTGTTTGCAAAAAACAGGGGTGCAATGTTTGTTGATCAGTTTTATTTGCGAAATATGCTTAAACTATCTAAGAATTTGTTTGAGAATCTGTTTTTCACAATTCTTCCAAGACACATTTTATGCATGTAATACCCATTTGGGCACATGTATGGTAGAACTTATTAAGCCCAGTTGTCAAGTAAAAACAGGCGCACAGAAGCTGATTTTAATTTGAATAAGAGAAGGAATGTTCTGCTAAACTTAAAAGAAAATCGCACACTTAAATACAAATTTTCATGAAAGATACACCTTTTTAGCTCTTCAAATCGTTTAAAGGTATGGTGTACCGAAAGGAGCAAAAAGATGAATTATGGTATATGACATAATTAATTATAGTATATGACATAATTAATTATGGTATATACCATAATTAATTATGGTACATGACATAATTAATTATGATATATACCATAATAATTATGTCATATACCATAATTAATTATGTCATATACCATAATTAATTATGTCATATACCATAATTAATTGCGCACATACCATAATTAATTATGTCATATACCATAATTCAACTTATGACCCTCTTGGTGCGCCTCAAATAGCAAATTATAGCATATGCGTTTATAAATCAAATAAATATGGTCTATACCATAATTAATTATGGTATATGCCATATTTAATTATGGTATGTACCATAATTAATTATGGTATATACCATAATTAATTATGTCATATACCATAATTAATTATGGCATATACCATAATTAATTATGGCATATACCATAATTAGATGTATTAGCCAATCAAAATCGTCGTTACATCGGTCAACCTTGTCGTGAATTCCATCACCACAATAGGGCCGTCGCCGCTTATTAAAAAGTGGTTCGGTGGAGCAGGGGCTTTCTATAATTATCTTCCCCATTATCGTGTAAACATCTCAAAGACGAAGTTATTATCATACGCGATTACTAAAGAGATATTTTTCTTTCCTTTTAAGCGATATTTTTGACAAAAAAGTATTGCAAATTTCTTTTAAATGTGTTCCATTCTGTCAGCCTTTGATATAGGCAAAAATCGGTTGCCGATACACCAAAACTGGCCACAATCGAGGTCAATAGGTCATTAAATTATAAGCGTATTATACAATTTATGGGGAAAACGGTGTGATCACTGTTTGTTATTATAAACGGATTTTATGAATTATTATTTCTAATACGCGGATTATAGCCGATTATTTCCGCACTGTTAATTTTATTGTGACTGTTCAAATTAACCGCTGAAACAGTTCCGAGATTATCGGGAAATCACGGGCAACAACATAAAATAGACAAGGTGTAGCTTTTTAAAAAGCTTAGAACCATCGCGTGACTAGTGTTTTAATTTTGCAATTGCTAAAGCCACTCTTTTTCATTTTTCATGCATTTCAAACTCTGAGTAATTTTTGTTCTAGTTAGCTAATTGTATATGCTTATATACTTAGTTCTGAATAGGTGCAAATTAAAAAGAATACTTTTTCAATACCTTAAACTAAATTTCCAACCATGAATTTTCTAGGGCACATTACAAGCTGGTCTGAATATGATTTGCAGTAACAATTATTTCGCTGACATTCACATCGGGGTTTCTTAAATAAAGGATTTAATCTGGGTGATGTGTTTTCAAAGTACTTACATGTAGGTAAATTGCATCTGCTACTTACATAGCAAATCTCTCTCTCTCTCTCTTTTCAGGCACATGGTTTCGACGAGGCGAAAAGCAGTGGATGAACCGAGCGTATGTGGAACTAGATTAAATGAAATGGCCGAAGACGTCCGTATAGGCCTACAGATGGAATCTATTTCGTTGACTAAGCAAAACACAAGAAAAAATAAGCAAAACACAAAGCATGTCTTTCAAAAGCCCATCCAAAACAAGAAACTGTGTACCCAGCATACGTTTCTTTGTGTGAAGTAATGTTATCCAGGTGAATAGTCTAAAATATTCAACTTAACCTTTAAAGCGCCAAGAAACAGATGCATCTGAAAATGTTTAGAGTCGTCTGCTGCAAATAATTGCCTAATATTACTGACGAATTAAGTACAGAAGCAAACAGCGTGGACACAGAACAGAGGAGCAGTCTGATCTGGGTCCAAACTGTCTGCTAAAGAGGCTTCTTAAACATTTCAGCAGATGAGAAAAGCAGATTTTGTTTGTTTGTTTGATTTGATTTTTTACGTCCCATCAACAATCTTTCAGTTATATAGGGACGGGTCTTACTGGGTTGAACCAGTACTAAGCTAGGATAAATACGTCTTGCTCAAGGACCACAACGCAGTGACGGCGGTGAGGCTCGAACCCACGGCCCTTCGGTCTCGAGTCAAGCACTCTACCACTGCACTCTACCACTGAGCCACAGCGCTCCTTAGGAAAAAAAAAAACCAGACGAATTTTGTTTCGATTGGCGCATTTAGGGTTAAAATCCCTGCAGCTTTAACGAACCGCTCTTAAAAATTGATACTTTTTGTGTGATCATTTATATATTTATTCTGCCATACAATAGATTCTGATGCCAAGAAGAAGAATTAAAATAGAGTGTTTATTGGACATTTGAATAGTTCATTTTTTCTATTGAAACGTTTTTCCTAAAATTATCCCACCTCATTCGAAGCTAAACAATATCCACTGACCGACCGACCGAAATGAAATATCAACCAAGAAGTTTTATCGAAAAACCTCCTTGGTGTCAACACCATATTTCACACTTACAGGGGTATTCTGGGCGCAACTGCCATTATCATGTCAAACGTTATTCTTCACACCTTTTTATTTTACATTACATAGTACAGGTAACGGACTCGAACAACCAATATTTGCATGCTCAGTAGAAAAATAAAATAAATTAAAAAAAAAAACAAAAAAAAAAACAACAACAACAACAAATATTTGCGAGCAATCAAATGATATTTCTAACAACTAACGTCAGCTGCGATGGGATGGTGGGGGGGGGGGGGGGTAATTAATACTTCTTCCGCTTCTCGCAGACCTGCAACCCACCCCACAAATTATTTTAAAACATCTATAACGTCTGGATGTAACGGTCATGCTGCGGCATGCCCCGTAATCTTAGGATAAATGTAGACGACCGGTTTCACATGAAAAAGGTATATTTACACACACGCACGCACGCGCGCGTTTTGAGCCTTACCATACTCGAGCGGCGAGCGATGCCCACCCCAACCCTTAAGATGTGCTCGCTTAAATGTCTAATTATGATATTCGTCATCAAATGATTGGCAAATTTTCGAAAATAGAGTTTCGTTTTTAAAAGATTATTTCGAGGTCGCAACAGCTGTCGTTGTGTCACATTTAGTTGGTAAAACTTCTCACCTTTCATTGATATAGTGTTGATATTTTGGGTAGGTGCTAGAATGTCTATTCCCAAAATGTCTATTCCCAAAATGTCTATTCCCATAATGTCTACTGTGCCAAAATGTCTATTCCCATTATGTCTACTGTGCCAAAATGGGGTGCACGACAATTCGTCGAAAACCATTTCGCCGATACGACAATTGGTCGCATACGACTATTGGTCGATGCGACGTTTCGCCGAGTACGACATTTGGTCGAAAATAATAGTCAGGTACGACATTCGGTCGAAATTGTCAAGTCATTGTTTTTCGACCAAACGTCGTGCTCGTCGGAACGTCGCATCTACCAAATGTCATTGATTATTAAAAAAAGAAAATCATAAGAAATCACTTTGTTTACCAGACGTACAACTTATAAAGTTTTATAAAGTTGCTTCAAAGCTAATTAAAGCTAATTAGTGTGTAACGGTAATTATTAAAATGACTCTATAATGGGCTCGAGATAATGGGCAGTGGTCTGAAGTTTTCAGCATCGATCTTTCAGTGAAATGTTTTAAAGGTGAGTAGAACTCACATTTGTGAGTTGATTGAATGTTCATTATTTCTTTCTGCCCTCTGACTAGTTATTAGTGTGTTGATTATTTATTCAAAATGGATGTGCCGTCATTTTTCACTAGCAATAGGCGGGCCCAAAAAGGGGCATATAAGGGCTTTCAGTACACGAAAGACAGAGATACTGATACTGGCGTGAAAATATTTTGGAGATGTAAGAACCGTAAATGTAAACAATTTTTATTTTTTCTGTACAAATCAGTTTTCGACCAAATTTCGACTAAATTTTGACGTAATTCGACGAATTTTCGACCAATTGTCGTAGTCGACCAAACGTCGTAGTCGGCGAAACGTCGTATCGACCAAATGTCGCATTCGACCAAACGTCGTTTCGACGAAATGGTTTTCGACCAAATGTCATGGATCCGCCAAAATGTCTATTCCCTAAATGTCTATTTTAATGAAAAATATAAATATTATACTTTTTATGAAAAAAAATATAGTATACCTATCTAACGAAGTATTCAAAATATTTTAATGACTTTTACTATATATTGTCAATATATAGCAAATTTTATGGTGTCCAAAAAGTTAAAGTTATTAGCTCACCTGAGCCGAAGGCTCAAAAGGTGAGCTTATAGTATACCTATCAAACTGGCGTCTGTCCGTGTTTGCGTCCGAAGTATTCAAAATAATTTAATGGCTTTTACTATATATTGTCATTATATAGCAAATTTTAAGGTGTCTTAAAGAAGTTATTAGCTCACCTGAGCAGAAGGCTCACAAGGTGAGCTTAAAGTATGCCTATCGAACTGGCGTCTGTCCGTGTGTGCATTAACCTAAATCACAATTATATCCATGGCAGAACATACTTATTTCCAAATATCTTAGAAGTAATTCAGTTCTTCATCATAAGTAGACATTTTGGGAATAGACATTTTGGCACAGTAGACATAATGAGAATAGGCATTTTGGCAAAGTAGACATTATGGGAATACTATTAGACATTTTGGGAATAGACATTTTGGGTATAGACATTTTGGGAATAGATATTATAGCACTACCCCGATATTTTGGTGCTCGGACATTTCGGCCACGGACATTTCGGCCTAGGACGTTTCGGCCTGGACATTTCGGCCATGGACGTTTCGGAATCACGTCG
>CAXHUL010000609.1:6895976-6935976 GCA_964019695.1 Loripinus fragilis
ACTTGTAAGTTTCATGACGACGGCATAGCATGTTCCAATCTCGAGAGCCCCCAATATGATCTAAGCATTTCAAGTTCAAGCCTCTAGATGCGTCTGTGTGACAAAAAATATCAACCAAAATGTGTTTCGGGTACTCAAAAGAACCATCTCAATGAGACAGACATGCTACTCGTCGACGCTAGTCATTTACAATACAGACCTTTACCTTGGGCTATCAAGCATGTCTGTCGGAGAATAGCTGAGATTAATTTTTTGTTATTCAAAAGTCACCTAATTTGAATGTGTATAATTTGTTGTCTTTCCCTGATTCACTCTTTTAGAAATATAACTTCTTTGGTGTCATTATTCGTGCAGACATTTCAAACTGTGACATACTCAAGGTACAGTTCAGTATGTCACAGTTTTTTATGACTGCATTTTATTAAGTTATGCCTGGTTCTGCTAAACCACAACAAATGGCAATTTAACAAGGTAAGATGTATAGCTTTTAAGTTGTAATACATAATTCAATTAAATCAGGCTGAATTCAGTAGAACACATTTTAAACCATCATTAACACCATGGATACTGATTCCAAACTTTGAAAGAAACATTTTTGGTCGTTACTGACTGGTTTCAAAATTGACCAGTATGATACTGAAAGAAAACAAAATATCTGGAGCACTGGCACCAGTATATGAGAAAAGCAAATCATATGGATGGAACAGAGAAATTCGCATGACTTTCTGGGTATGGAAATGCTGGACTTGCGTAATAAGTGGGTGAGAAAGTATAATTCCAGCAAGCACATGAAGTCAAACCAGCGTAGGATCAGCGTCGATTAGACGTCATGATGTAAAATCAACTTTGATCCCACATTGTTCATTGTCATGTGTCTGCCTATATATCTCTTAGTGTGTTTGGAAATTCTAGCTACCTTGTATTCTTAGCCATTCTAGTTTGAATATTAACCATGTTACCTGGTCACTCATTCCAAAGATGATACCTCTCAGCATTTTAGTATTTACAGTATGACTGTTGGTTTTAGCCAGACCATGCAAAAATGGGTTTTATAACATATGCCAACAACAAATACGCAGATAGTTTGATCAGTGCCTTTGTTGTTTGTTGCTAAGACGAATAATATCGCAGCGAGATTGGCAGTCAAATTGCTCCCCTTGGAGCATTCTGCAAAACTTTTGACCTCCATTAAGCTATCATTTTTCATAAAGATCCTTGTTTTGCTTATTTTTGAGTGGCCATTTTACACAGGTTTTACTGTAACTTCCTCTACATTTTGATAGGTCAATAAAACATGTATTTTCATCGCAAACTGTATTATTGAGCTATTAGGTCCCTGTCTAGCCATGCCCCCAACAAGTACCTGTCTCAGTGTTTGCTTAACAAGAGAGTGAGACAATGTACAACATGGCGATACAGTGATGGAATAGTTGAATAATACCATACATTTTTTTTAAAATTAACTATTTCCAGCAGAAGAATATAAAATGCAAAGAAAGTTGAAATGACTAACAAAATACTTGCTATTTTGTTAATGCATATTTTATTATAGCCTTGTGATGTCACACAGCCTAAAATGGCTCCCCTCCATAACTTGAAATTCTCTGGTATACAAACATCTTTTAATTTCTTACTTTACATTGGATTTTGATCAGGTTTGCAGCAGATTGCATAAAGTTAATAAGGCTTACATTTCAGATTCACTTGCTTTAAATGGGCCTCGATGCGAGAAGCCTGTCTTCGGGGTTTCAGAAAAAGTGAGATTCAAACCAGCCTGCTAAGCTACAGAGACTAGCTAGAAACTTGACATTTCGCTAGTAGCAAGTCTAGGTATGATACTTTCCAAAAAGCAAATAACAAAGGCGCTGATCAGACTTCGCAGATGCGCAGGCTGGTCTGCACCTTTGTTGTTCGCAACCCCCAGAAGACAGGTTTTCTCGCGTCGAGGCCCAAAGGTTGCAGACCCTTTAATTTGAGCATCTTAAAAATAAATTAAAAAGCGCCTAAAAAGTTTCATTCATCAAGAATATTTGTGATCTATCATTTTTTGAAGAAAGTCTGTATAAATCTTCTTCTGTGGTCCACCAGTAGGAATAAAATGTCCTCCTTCATGCTGTAAGGTGCTCGGATCAACAAAATAAGGCAACAATTCTTCACTCATTTCTGAAAGGAAAATAGAGGATCTTACATCAGTGCTCATGTTTCATTGATGTTATTAAACAAGTTGCAAAAAAGTGGTAAATGTGAGGCTTGCAGAGCATTTTATCACTTTTTTAAAACAAGTCTAATAAATTCAATAATACAGGAGCTTGAATGTTAGATTCTATTTATCACATGACTTTAAAATAATTTTTGTAATCGTGTTTTTGGTGTGAAAATGTCCAGATTTTACAACATATTCACAACATTGTTATAGGCATCATTTCATAACGCTACATGTATCGAAAATCTCTAAACCTGACAAATTTGAGCCTTAGTGTAGAGTCTTGGCTATCCATTGAGTGCCCATCCAAGACTGATCAGGCTGAGTGGATGCCCTGGATGATCTATGAGACCTGTTTCATGTTTATTTGAACAGATGTGATTTTCACATTTTGCAAATGCATATGAATAAAACAAACAAACTTTGCTTTCTCATTAATAACGGACGTGTCCCTGGTAAGGCTAAATAGATAAAATAGCAATCCAAACCATAACATGGCAGACCACCCCAATTAAACGATTTGAAGAGCTAAAAAGGTGTATCTTTCATGAAAATTTGTATTTAAGTGTGCAATTTTCTTTTAAGTTTAGCAGAACATTCCTTCTCTTATTCAAATTAAAATCAGCTTCTGTGCGCCTGTTTTTGCTTGACAACTGGGCTTAATAAGTTCTACCATACAAGTGCCCAAATGGGTATTACATGTATAAAATGTGTCTTGGAAGAATTGTGAAAAACAGATTCTCAAACAAATTCTTAGATAGTTTAAGCATATTTCGCAAATAAAACTGATCAACAAACATTGCACCCCTGTTTTTTGCAAACAATTTAGTGTTGCCCCCTAGACTTTGATGTTCAAGTTGCTTCCATAAAGTAAATATCCAACTAAAAGGCTTTACTTTCTAACAGAACACACTTTAATTAATTATTTACAATAGGTTCCAAGAGAAAAACTTCATTTCTTTAAGAGAAATTATTCAAGAACGATTCAGAATATTCAATTTGTTCCAAACATAATTTTAAACGCTTAAAATTTGACTACTCATCTTCAGAGAATGTTTCAAACCAGCAGATAAAGTTTAAGAACAATTTTTGTCGTGACTGCGTATTCCTGGAGAGCAGACTAACCTATTTAAACCAATTATTACAAAATATAATGAGAAATAAATGAGTAACAGCAATTTCAAATTTGTTCAAATAAACATGAAACACCTCTTGTATATGTTTGATTTATGCGCGGATCCAGAAACTTTTGTCAGAGGAGGTCCATACTCTGACAATGTTGTTTTTTTGGGTTTTTTAGTTGATGAGAGGAGAGAAGATCCAAATACCACAAAAAGTGGGCCATCATCGTCGTTTTGCTGGGGGGTGATGATGGCCCAGCATTGAATGCTGGCTATGTATTTTTGTGGTTTTTCAGGGGATCCAGACCAGTATTGTTAAGAAACCCTATATTTTTTATCCCCGCATTTTTTATTGGTGTACATTAGGCCCCCAGGTAAGAGTTTTTTTATTTCTCCACCAAAACATATGTTGTGGGTACCCAGAAGAACCGTCTTGATGAGACGTTTCTTTTGAGCACCCAAAACACATGTTTAAACTGATGGATAAAAAAATAATCGCAATTTTACGCAAATTATTTTTCCTTAACTGGCCCTATGGTACATGCCAACTTGTACCTTTTGCTGAAGACCACCAACTCATTGGATCTACAACTGTTTGGTTACCGTTAAAAAAAGAATCAAATGAGCCGTGACATGTGATTTCCGATAATGTGGCATTTTGACAAGTGTAGACTCAGACCAGCCTGTGCAGCCTCCTTTTAGGCGTAGAAACTCCAAATTATGTTCAGTCATAGAATATTCAAGCAACTAGCCAAGGCTCTGATCAGATTGCGCGTATGAGCAGGCTGATCTGAGGCTTTGTTGGTCGCACATACCACACGGTTGGAAATCTCGTGCCAAGGCTCAAATTTTATCAGTTTAGTGCTGAATTATATGGGCCCCGATGCTTCAAAACCTGTCTTAGGGGTTTCCGATGAAGTGAGATTGAAACCAACCTCCTCAGCTACAGAGACTAGCTAGAAACTTGAAAATTTGCTTGTAGCAAGTTTATATATAATACTTTCCGAAAAGTGAATAATAAAGGCGCTGATCAGACTGCGGGGATGCACAGGCTGGCCTGCATCATTGTTGCTCGCAAATCCCTAAAGATAGGCTTTCTGGCGTCCAGACCCATATAAACTGCTGCGTTAAGACCAATAGTTTACAGTGGATAAAATGTTTCCCAACAAATATTTTGTCCGCTATGACATAGTATAAGCCTGGTGGCGACAAAACCTGTCTTCGGGTTTTCTGACAAAGTGAGACTAAATTCAGTCTCTTAAGCTACAGAGACTAACTAGAAATTGAAGTTTAGATAATGTTTGCTTGTTTGCATAAGGCCAAATAAAAAAAATTGTGTTTAGAGTAACCAGATCCTACCTAAATTTACTGGTGAAACCTAGAACTTTTCAAGTTTTCTGGAAAAAAAAAAAAAAAATTAATTATATATTTTCCAGATTTTTTTTTAAATATGTGTGCCTACCCTACCTCAGACCAATACCCAAAACAAACTAATTCTTTTGTTTGGTCCGATCTGAAAATAAAACCCTCGCAAGGCGGCCAAATAACTGTCATTTACTGAAGACAGTCAGATGTAGATAAATTATGCCATAGTCGCGAATTTTTAACTTCACAAATATGTCAAACCCTGTTCGCGAAAATGAAATTCTCGCCAAAATTTCCGAATTTACAGTACCTTTTTGAATAACTTTATCCGTATCACCATAAACATGCAGAGATGGAACACTAAATGGTACTTTATATAAGTGATCATGTTGGGATTGACGACTTCGGAATCCAGCGACTAGTATCACAAAATCAAACTGTAGAGCTGGTTCTGAAAGATATGCACAAGGAAGTCTATTAATTAACCCTTAGTATACTAATGGATTCTTCTATTTTGTTTGATACAATAAAAAAGTAAGTGAGTATGACCAGGAAATACCACAATCACACTTGTTTTGCATAATTAGGGGTCGCTGAAATCCGATTCGGATCGACTTTTATAGCATGGCTCGGGATTGTCAAAATTAAATGAAAAATTGGAATATATCACATACCAGGTAATTTTTCTTTCAATTGTTGTACATATATCGATAAACTAATAAATTTGCATGGAAAAACATTAAAAATGATACATTTGTTAGTGATTTGGCTGCATAGTAAGCTGAAAAATGAATTTCCACTTGGCTGGGGCTTTCAGACCCCCTGCGAGGATTAAAAAGGAAATTAAATCAAAATTATAAAAATTTATAAATTTTCTTTATGTTCCACTTAATGTTTTAGTCTAAGTGATGATTTTATATAAAAAATATTTATGAAATATCTCCTCTGAGAATGTTTTTGAAAAAATAAATTTTGGACTCGGCGGGTCGGCAAGTCGGCAGCTCGGCTCCGCAGGGGCTTTCAGACCCAACCCTTCACTGTTTGCAAAAGTACAAATTTAGGTGTTTAAGTATATAAAGGGTTCATTGGCCTTGGTTACATGGATGAAATCCTGAATCCAACGTATTACCTATCACATTCAGTTAAGCATGTGAAAACCTTTTCAAGGTTCCAGTTAACGAGAGTCAACTGTACATATACTTACATGCCTATGCATGTGGCATATTTCCTTTGATGTTCGTGCATATTCATACTCAGTCGTCAAAAGTGGTTCTGACACCAGAATCTATATTTATTGTCTGTTGGATTATCATAATCTTTGAATAATAACAGTACATTGTCTTGTTTTCAACATAGGTCAAGATAAACACATTTTTTGAGCTAAGGATTGTAAGCTAAGGATTTTGAATAAGCTAAGGATTGTGAATAAGCTAAGGATTGTGAATATTATCTTACCCATAAATTTTAGCATATGTTTTGGGTGCTCAAAAGAATGGTTTCATTGAAACGGTTCTTTTGAGTACCCACATTGAAAAATAAGAAAACTAATTTTTAAGTATGCAAGGTCTGCAAACAATCATTCACAAAGTAGGCCCTTCCAGATATTCAGGTGGGACAGTACACTGCAGAAGTGCAGGAATGAAAAGATTTCAACATAGAGAAGAACCTTATCTCTTACCTAGCTTTTGTTCTTTTAAACCACACAGCAATGTGACCATAGCTGCCCCTTGACTAAAGCTTAATATACCATCAAATGGTCCCTGTAATAACAAGTTTAATGAAACATCAGAACATTCTATTGACTAGAGCCTGATATCTAATCATGTGGGCCCTACAGAAATAATACAGGCCAGCCCATAAGATCAAAGTATTTATCAAATATTTGTAAAGTTTTAATTGAACTCGTTGCATGCTGGGTAATTTTTCATGCTTTTGCTGTCATCTGCTGACATTTGATCAAAATAAACTTTTCAAAAAACTTCTTTTCAGGAACACTAAAGGTGATGAGCTGAAAACAAAAGTTGCCACTAGGAAGGGAAAAGTAAAATGCACATGACAGCCATCTAGTGGGGGCTACTGGACTAATGTTTGGTCTATGTCTTTAGTTTCATATACAGTAAAACCTATGTAAAACGGCCACTCTCAAAAAGACCGAAAATTCGTTTTCAAGACTGATTATCACTTAATGAAAGTCAAAAGTATTGCAGAGTGTTCCAAGAGCATTCTGTAATACTTTGGACCTTCATTAAACTAACAAATGTCATTAAGATCTTTGTTTTGTCTATTTTTGAGTGAACGTTTTACACAGGTTTTACTGTACAGTGCAGTCCCTTTATAACACACCTCATTATAACACCAATTTGTACATAACATGGACATGTTGTGGCTCCATATTTTTTTCATCATATAGTTTTACAAAGGAATTATAAGAAAATTACCAATAAAAAGATCATTTCCCTACAATTTGTAAAATTTTCCCTTTATAGCACAATTCACTTGTGGGAGGACCACAACCTACCTCACAGGAAGCAACTTCAGGTGATAATATTGATGTCATTTACTGAACACATGTGAAGGATTGCCGAGATTGATTGGCATTTTATGTTTGTTTTTCTACTATGATTTAACTCTTTGCCCCACCAGAGAAACCAATGTTAAAGGACAAGGTTAAATTGGTTAGTTTAAACTTTTATTTCATTTTTGTATGACAATATGTGTACATATAATACAATAAGTTCACATACAGATCATTTCGAAACACAAAAAAGGGATTCAGAAGAAAGTCTATTGACTTTTATAAATCTGTTTCCCAGCTATTCAATATTAGAAATACAATAAACATATGACTTGAATTGACATTAGTATGTATAAACAATTCAGCAAAAACTCGATAATTCGAACTGGAATTAACCAGGTTTAACTGTATTTATTTTATAATGTCAAAACTGCTGTGAATTTTGGCTTTTGAAAAGGAGAATGGGGGTATGGTCATTGCCTCTATGTACCCAGCTAGCAGAATAGTCGCAAAACCAATCAATTGTGAATTTAAAAGTATTTTGGATAATATACTATTTTTTAGAACATTGAGATATGCTTTCTGCAAATGTAGTGTGAGATTGGAGCATCGCTATGTGTATACAAAATGTATTTTAAATAGTACTATTATTGTAAACATTGAGGTATGTTTCATACCAATGCAATGCCTTATTGAAGCATTTATATATATTCAAAACGTTTTGACTTAATTATAAATTCTTGTACTGCTTTAAATATCTGCTTATTTTGATCAAAAGTTAGTGATATATCACCACAGAGTAGAACATTAAGATTAGGTTGACAGATATCTGACACTGAGTTTATTATCCCCATTGCAATCGCCTCCGTCCGTCCGACATGCTATCTCCTCCTAAACCATTGGAAGAAATCCAACCAAATTTGGTGTGTGAGTTGCTCACATGAATGGGGTGTGCAATGGCAAATTTCTTTGCCCCATCCCCTGGGGCCCTGGAGAGGGGCGAAAAGGTCAAATATAATTAAATATCATTAAATTTCAATTACAAAGCCAATTTTAAAGATTTTTAAACCAAACTTTGTGTGTCTTCTCAGAAATGAAATATATAAAACATATCTGACGGGATTTCATTCTGTCGCCTGGGTCATGCCCCAGGGGTCGGACTTGTGGGTACCGTAGGGGGTTTGGGGTCAAAATTTTTTTTCTTCAGAAATTCAACCAGATTTGGCGTGTGAGTTACTTACATCAATGGCACATGCAAAGGCACAATTGTTTGGGTCCCCACCCCCAGGGGTCCTGGGGAGGAGCCAAAAGGTAAAATATCATAAAATCTCAATCACAAAGTCAATTTCAAATATTTTTAAACCAAACTTTGTGTGTCCTCTCACAAATGAAAGATATAAAACATAAAAGACGAAATTTTCATTCCATCGCCTGGGTTATGCCCCAAGGGTGGGACTTAGGGATACCTTGGGGGGTTGGGGGTCAAAAAACTTTTTTCCCAAATTCAACCAGATTTGGTGTGTGAGTTACTTACATGAATGGCACTTGCAACGGCACAATTTTTTGGGTCCCCAACTCCTGGGGCCTTAGGGAGGGGCCAAAAGGTCAAATATCATTAAATCTTAATTACAAAGTCAATTTCAAAGATTTTTAAACTAAATTTGCGTGTCTTCTCACAAATGAAAGATATAAAACATATTAGACAGGATTTTCATTCGGTCCCCTGGGTCATGCATGCCTCAGGGTTTTAGACTTAGGGGTGCTGGGGGTCAAAAATTTAATTTTCTGAACATGGTCATGTGGCATATCAAATTAAAGGGGATGAACAGTAGACTAGGATACACTGAAAATTTTTACCATAGGATCAAACTGGTGACCTTGGGATGGGGTCAAAGGATCAAGTACCATTAGATATCTTCGAGAGTGTGGGGATTTCCGATGGTGCGCCATCGAATGTGTTCTAGTTGAATCTTGTCTAAGGTCTGTGAACTGATGACATACAAATAAGAAATGATGAGTATCTTCTATATCACCATAAGTATGATAGGGACTATCAACTATATTTTTGAATGCAGGTGTTGATGGATTGGTTTACTTGACAGTCTTTATTGACGGAATACACCCCGACTTACTGTAAGATTTACCTCAACTTGGAATGATTTCTTAATGACTTCTAACGACTCGTCATATCCTTTACAACAATCCGTGTAATCTTGTGCTTTATATGTATCATCCTGTTGAGAAAACCACCAGCCTTGCTGTCCTGAAAATGAGAAAATGACAAATGAGCCGCAACATGAGATTTCCAACAATGTGGTATGTGTGACCAGCAAAGGCTTAGACCAGCCTGCGCAAATGCACAGTCTGATCGGAGCCTTTGCTAGTGGCTTGAATATTCTATGAGTGTTAAGCTACTGACTGAATATTATTTGGAGTTTCTAATCTTAAAAGGATGCTGCACAGTCTCGTCTGAGTTTACACTTGTCAAAATGTTACATTGTTGGAAATCTGGTGTTGCGGCTGAAAATGACAAATAAGAGCAAGTTCATAAGGTTTTGGTACTTATAACATATGCATAGGTAAAGGTTCTAAATTTCTAAAATCCTAAACTTTTGAAACTCTATTCCCAAAATTTGCAGTATGCTCACTATATATTCACAATTTTAAGTTTAAATGGTCAAATCTCCTTAGATAGAAAGAAAATAAATAAGAGAAGTATTATGGTCTCCTTAATTCAGCATTTTGAAGCTGACTTTCTATGGAAAGTCAGCCTCAAAATCATGAATTCAGGAATAATCCTGAAAAATTTCACGCATACATATGCACAAATACCTACAATAATAGCCTATGGTGAGTCAGATAAGGTCTTAATTTGGGGCCAAGCCTTCATATCCTTGCTTTGTACATGCAAGCAGCGAAGGCTCGTGAGGCTGAGCCTATAAGAGGCTTGTTTTTTGTTTGTTCGATTTGATTCTTTACGTCCCAGTCAACAATTTTTGAGTTACATTGTGACGGTTCTTCCTGGGTTGAACCAGTACTATGCAAGAATTACTGTGTCTTGCTCAAGGACACAACACAGTGAAGCCGGTGAGCCTCGAACCCAATGTGAGGCTTGTTTAAGCCTTCACTGCTCGTCGATGGGATAAGTACCAAAATTATGATACATGGTATCAGATAAACAAAAATTTTCAGCGTAAAATTGTAAATATTGTCTTACCCATAATTTTTAGCATATGTTTTGGGTGCTCAAAAGAACCGTCTCAATAAGACGGTACCAACAACATATGTTTTGGTTGAAAAATAAGAAAGTTATTTTTCTGTTACGCACTCTTAACTAAAGTCCTGATGATACCTCTTCACAGAATCAATACAAGTTTCTTTCATTATTCAAAAAAGTTGTTCTTTTTCTAATCTTTCATTTCTTCACTTGTGGTACCTATGATATCATCCAAAAGTGATGCACAAGTTAGTGAGTCATATAGTCACCACAGTGTTTTTCATTTTCAAACATATAAAGTAACTAACTGGATATCCTCTTACGAATATGAAGTTAACCACCTTCCTGCACATTCTCTCATTTTACTTTTTTGCAGTCTTAATTTCAAACTGATGACATTTTTTGAAATTAATAAGGAAAATATCAGTTAGGGAATAACTGTATTCAAAATTTTATTGGGGGAGTTATATCGTCGGATATACTGTCGCAAATTTATGATGTTATCCAATCAGACGTTGCGTTGCATTTGCAAGTGCAATAGAATTTTGTTTATGTATCATTTCAGAACAGGTCCTTCATTTTAACTTGATCAATCTGCTCATTATTCGAACAGGCCCAGATGGCAATCATACTAATAAACAAGAGTTAACAGTAAAATGGCCACTCTCAAAAAGACCACAAATTGGTATTCAAGATAAATTATCACTTAATGCAGATCAACAGAATTGCAGAATGCTCCAAGAGGGAGCATACTGCAATACTTTTGACCTTCATTAAGCTACCAATTGTTATTAAGATCTTTGTTTTGTCTATTTTTGAGTAGACATTTTACACAGGTTTTACTGTACCTTCATTACTAGTAGCATCCCCTCCTTCAGCATCACTTAGTGGAGGAACTCTGTTTGGTGCTGATATGAATACTAGACAAAATAGAATACCATGTTCAACTTAATAAGCCCACTATGCCAGTACTTTTTGTCAAAATTTTAAACAAGCTTTTGAAAACAGTGTAGATCGTGATCAAAAATTGAAAACCATATTCAACTAAATAAGCCAACAGTGTAGATAACCTTTTTTTCAAAATTGTATACCCTCTTTTGAAAACAGTGTAGATCCCTATCTGCTGGCTCCTCATGAAGCCAGCTGATCAGGATCTACAAAATTTTCCATCTGCATGATGAATCCAAATTATCAATAAAATTGAACCACCAGATTGAATGGAAATCAGATGTCCACATGAGACGTGACATGACAGGGTTCATACAGGCAAGTTTCTGTAAAATTCAAAGACTTTTCAAGGACTTCTAAAATACTTTCCTACTGTTTTCAAGGACTGAAAACTTATCAAAAATACTGATTTATATTTTAAAATTCTACTTCTGAAATGCTAGAGTCTATTACTAAAGACATTAGTTTTAGATGATCAGTGTAAAATTATGGTGCCTTTTTTTGGTGCAGCATATGCTGCACCAAATAAAGGCACCACAATTTTATACTGATTTAGGCCTGCAAAAACAGAGTTGAATCCTCTTGCAAATGGTAAAACTCAAGAACTTTTCAATGCCTTTGAGTGTTTTCAAGTACTTTTCAAGGCAAATTTTATTTTCAAGGATGTTCCACATAGTCCTGTATAATCAAGTACTTTTCAAGCCTGTGCGAGATTTCCAACAATGTGGTATGTGCGACCAGCAAAGCCTCAGATCAGCCTGCACATATGGGCAGTCTGATCAGAGCCTTTGCTTATCGCTTGCATATTCTATGAGTTTTAAGCTGCTGACTGAACATCATTTGGAGTTTCTAAACTTAAAACTAGGCTGCACAGGCTCGTCTGAGTCTACACTTGTCAAAATGCCACATTGTTGGCAATCACATTTTACGGCTCATTTATAGTAAACACCCAATGAAGTACTCAGTATGCTCTAATAGTGGAATGTATGCTTAGTAGGTAGAATACAGTACAGGACCAAGAGAATGCCGGTACTAATCAGTCCAAACTGTTTGACATTCTGATAGTGCATGTTGATTTTGAAACAAAGTCAGCAGACTGCAAAATAGCATGTTTTTTCTACAAAATAAGGAAGTCCCCCACCCCCACTCTAAAAGATCATAGATTATTTCAAATATAATGGAAAATTCATGTTACATCTAAATCACATGCACATCTTCAGACCTTGACAAAAACACTTACAAAGTTTAAAAAAGCTCCAGATAAAATTGTAGGAGTAGTTGCGTTCACAAGATACCCAGCTTTGGTAGAATTTAACCCGAACTAGAATTGTCAGAGAATCTGACTATAGCCCCACTGCAGTGCCTTGCATGCAGTAAAAGGCCAGAGTGTCTCAGGATATTGAGTGGTAACGTAATCCTGACGTCAATCAAGGGCCATAACTCTCTTACAAATTTGCGAAAAATGACAGCCAACAATCCCAAAGTAGATCTTGTCAGTACAAATAGTTATATAAAGTTTGGTCAAAATCTGTCCATTTGTTCCCAAGATATTGAGTAGAAACAAAATTTTGGAGTAAATCAAGGGCCATAACTCTGGTACAAATGTGGGAAAAATGATGTGTAACAATCTCAATGTAGATCTTGTCAATATGAACGCATATATAAAATTTAGTGAAATTCTGTGCATTTGTTCTCAAGATATTGAATGAAAACGAAATTTTGGCATAAATCAAGGGCCATAACTCTGGTACAAATATGCGTAAAATAATGTGTGACAATCTCAAGCTAGGTCTTGTCAATATGAATGCAAATATAAATTTGGTGAAAAAATGTCAATTAGTTCTCAAGATATTGAGCGGAAACAAAATTTTGGCGTAAATCAAGGGCCATAACTCTTGTGCAAATTTGCGAAAAATGACGTGTAACAATCCCAAGCTAGATCTTGCCAAGATGAATGCACGATATATAAATTTTGACGAAAGTCTTCCAATTGGTTCTCAAGATATTGAGCGGAAACGAAATTTTGGCATAAATAAAGGGCCATAACCCATGTACAAATTTGCGAAAAATGTAGTGTAACAATCCTAAGCTAGATCTTGTCAATATGAATGCATATATAAAATTTGGTGAAAATATGTGTGGTCCTCAAGATATTGAACGGAAACGAAATTTGGACGTAAATCAAGGGCCATAACTCAGGTACAAATGTGGGGAAAAATGACCTGTAACAATCCCAAGCTAGATCATGTCAATATCAATGCACATACAAAATTTGGATAAATTCTATAAAAGGGTTCTGAAGATATTGAGCGGAAACGAAAAAATTATGACAGACAAACAAACGAACGAACGGACGGACGGACAGACAACCCAAATCCTATATAGCTCCCCCTTTCTCAAAGCGCAGACCTTGACAAAAACACCTGCAAAGTTTCAAAAAGATCCAGCTAAAATTTTAGGAGGATTTGCGTTCACAAGATACCCAGTGTCTATATGCTTTGGTAGAAGAATAACTTAAGTTCAAACTGTGAAAAAAGTGACAAAACTAATCTGCATAGTGAATATTACAGTCAAACGTCATGCACATCTTCATAACTTGACAAAAACACCAATAAATTTCAAAAAGATCCGGTTAAAATTGTAGGAGGAGTTACGTTCATAAGAGTAGACACATTTTCCTGGGTTGAACCAGTACTAAAGGAAAACAAGTGAGGAAAATGTGTCTTGCTCAAGGACATAACACAGAGTCTCTGGTGAGCCTGAAACCAGGGACCCCTTGATCTCAAGTCCTACACTCCTAAACCACCCAATCCACATAAAGTAACACAGCCATATTTAAGAAAGGTGCTTGCAGTAAATAAGGTCTACAATAAATTGACTTTTTTTTAAGAATTGGTACCTGATCAAAAAAGGTAAAGCCAGATAAGGTGATGACAAATGCATCTGCACTGTTAGCTTTTAAAAAAATGCGTTCAATTTTTGGAAGGTTCATGGAATCATGAATACTTATGGTCTCTTGCAAAGTTAACGTGAAGCCCTAACATTAACTTTGCAAGAGACCCGAAGTATTCATGATTCCATGAACCTTCCAAAAATTGAATTTATTGCTTATATTTACATTTTATTTTAGATATCCAAAATATGATAATTATTTTTAATTTAGGAATTAAAACAGTTTTGAATTTAAAGTATAATCGTAATCGTAGTCGGAGTACAAAACGGAAAAGCGGAACAGCCAGTGTGAACACAGACAGCCAATGGAGCGAACAAGAAGCTTGTTTTGCATGTGCAATTCAGGTGTGGCTCGCTGTCAATCACAACACCAGTGCCACATCTGGGGAATGAATTCGATGTTCGAAGCAAATTGCATGGGCAAGAAAGCTTGGCAGCTGTCAATCAAATTTTGTGTTGTTAATGAGGCTATGAACGGTTGCACAATTCTAAAGATTCATTAAAGGCTTGCTTTGAAAATGGAAATATATTGATAATGAATAAAAAAAAATCTTCAAGGATAGAAATACAATGGGCCGATGACCCTTATTTAAGTTAAAAATACCCTGCTGTAATCAGGCCAACAGATAAGAGTTCTCAACTTAAACAAACATCAAGATGGTTCTTTTGAGTACCCAAAACATATATTTTAACCGGTAGGTAGGAAAATAATCACAAGTTTACACCCAACAATTTCGCTTAGCTGGACCTATGGTAATATTACCTAAATCTGTATGCTTCTTGACAATTGGTATTTTCCGGAATGCACCAGTCCTTTCTCTAAAACTCTGTGCATTTTGTCTGAAAAAACAACCACAGAATAATACACAAGCAGGGTTCATACAGGCAGGTTTGAGTAAAATTAAAGGACTTTTCAAGGACTTCTAAAGACTATCTTACAGTTTTCAAGAACTAAAAAGTTATGAAAATGCTGCACCAAATAAAGGCACAACAGTTTTATTCTGATCTAGATCTCTATCAACAGTGTTCATTAAAATTCAAGGACTTTTCAAGGCCCTTGAGTGATTTTCCAGTACTTTTCAAGGCATAATTAATTTTCAAGGACTTTTCAAGAAAGCCCTCTAAGTTCAAGTACTTTTCAAGCCAGTGTGAACCCTGACAAGATGGCAATATTATGTGTGATCAAACATGTTTTATGCATTTTAAACATTCACCAGGTGCCAGCCAGAAGGCTGCAAGAAGGACCATGTGAATCTAAATCACAGAGCCTGATGAGCAAACATTTTGAGCCTATAAAACTGTGATAATTTCCATAAATTAAGGCTTTGATTAGCACATGCAAATTGAGTCTCGTGTGTGCTTCACTGGCTGTCCAAGTTCATGTTGACATTTCTGCTGTACCATTTTACAATCAAACAAAATCATAAATATGATTAAACATCAAACTGTTATGTATCCTAAAGTATACAGGACTTTAGTTAAGAGTGCCTAACGAAAATTTAATTTTCTTATTTCTCAACCAAGGCATATGTTGTTGGTATTCAAAAGAACTGTCTCATTGAGACGGTTCTTTTGAGTACTCATAACATATGTTAAAATTGATGGGTAAGAAAATATTTTGAATTTTACTCTGAAAATGTTTGTTTATCTAAACCTCTGGTATAAATAAATTCTATTTTAGATATTGTTATAAAAATATATATATAAGAGATGAGTTTCCTTTTTAGGAGGTTCATCAAAGGATGGACGCCATGTGTTCAGTTCAGTTCAAAGTTAACTTGACATCTTTTGGTGTCACAACTTAAAGGGCTGACCTTGTTTGTGGTGTCTAACTGTGAGCTTGTCACTTTCCCATTGGTATCCTGGGTCAGGTGTGGTACTTGATTGTATCGATTCCTGATCTTTGCACCCTACAAACTTTGAACTCTTGGCTACCATCCTTTCATGAACATCAAAAAAAAAACCTCCACTCCTTAAGTAAAATTTAATTTTGGAGCCATGAGAATTGTGCTATGAATCCAAATGAAAATCCAATTGACTAGCATTACACAGTGACTGCTCTGTACAGGTATATTAACTGGGCCTCGCCGTGAGAAAACCTATCTTCAGGGTTTCCGACAAAGCCACACTCAAACCAGTCTCCTCAGCTACAGAGACTAGCTAGAAAATTGAAATTTCACCTGTAGCAAGTTTAAATATGATACTTTTCAAAAAAGCGAATAGCAAAGGCGCTGATCAGACTGGTCTGCACCAGTGTTGTTCACAAACCCCCGAAGACAGGTTATCTCAGGTTGAGGCCCAACTCATATCATGCTGAGCTCAGATATTCTATTTCAAAAAAGTGTAGACCCTGATCATTGAGCTTCATGATTTATATGGCTTTTAATTCAGTCTACTACAAATTCATTATTATAAATAGAACCAGTCAAAAGGACTGGTTGAAAATCTGCAATTGGCCCAAAAAAATTATTATGCAGTATTGTGGTCTAAACAAATTGTTTAAACCTTCAGGCCTTTAGTTAAGAGTGTGTTAACAAAAAATAATTTTCTTACTTCGATCTCAACCAAAACATATGTTGTGGGTACTCAAAAGAACCGTCTCAATGAAACAGTTCTTTTGAGCACCCAAAACATACATGCTAAAAATTATGAGTAAGAAAATATTTATAATTTTTGTTTGTGTTGATTTGATTCTTTACGTGCCAGTCAACAATTTCAGTTATGTCAGGACATGTCTTCTTGGGTTGATTTCCAGTACTAAGCAAGGATTAATGTGTTTTGCTCAAGAACACAACACAGTGACGCCGGTGAGGCTCAAACTGGCAACCCTCAACCACAAGACAAGCACTCTACCACTGAGCTCCCTAAAATAGAGAGTTATAATTGTACGCTGAAAAAAAAATGTTTATCTAAACCTGTGACCTTGCTTGTAAAAACTCAATCCTTACCTGTACCCGTGGAGGCAGAGAATCTGAAAGAAAATCACAAGATGTTAAGCAAAAGAAAAATAGTTACGTGGTTTATGTTTTCGCGACCATATGGAGAATATTGAAATATTTTATTGTGACTTTGGGAAAACAGTAGAACACATAAGTAAATATGGTTTTTCATCGAAAAAGCTAGGGGCGACTAGGGCAGGCCCTCTAGCAGACTCTCATGAAGTTAAAGGTTTTTTTATAAAGGCTATTTTAGGGGAAATAAAGGTTGTTTCATTGAAATTCTAACAAATTACGTCAAATTTGCTAGTTTTTATTTTATCGGATCCCAATCTTTAAATCCATGTTATGACGGTATGAAAGCAATGCAGCAAATCCATAGCTAATAAAATTATACTTTTATAGCCCATTAACACAAATCAATAGAAAAAATACTCTTGTAGTTTGAAAACCTCACTTCGAACTAAAGGCTTGCAGTGTTGAATTGAAAAATAAATCACATATTTTCTAATCTTGAAGGGGGGTTTGGGGGTCCTCCCCCGAAAATTGTTGAATTGAAAATAAAGCAGGAGAAGCCACCTCTGGTCTTTTTCATAGGGCAATTTTACCTTCAGTGTCTGGACAATATCAGACCATATTGCTCCCATTTATATTGTATGACCTTTTTAAGTATTAAATTTAGAAAGATATGCATATGTCTGTATTAGTCTTGTGTGTAGATATCAATGTTCAGATTTGCCAAACTTAGACAGTGGCATTAGAAAATCAGGACATTATTCAGAAGTCAATAAACCCAATTGATGATATCCATTAACATTTGCAATCCAAGTTATTGCAGTTGGTACCGAATGATAGGAGTTTTGCAGACTGCAGGTCTTTTCCCAGGTTGGGCACACTCTTTCACTATAGTTGTCAGTTACTAGTGAAAGATGAGCACTGAGTACATGTACTTGTGAAAGGATTTGGGTTAAGCCAGCCTATAAAAATGGTGGTCAGGATCAACAAATCATTCCAACATTACCTCAGCTGTTTAGCATGGATGTAAAGCAAGATTCAACCCATAAGCATTTATATTTACCTTACCTCACTCTTTTTTATTGCTGCCTTAACTGAAGCCTCAAAAAAATTGACCTTAAGACCACTTTAGATAAGAGTCACCATGGCCCAAGAGGTAGGTAGACACAATGTTCTGAAAAGCTCAAGATGTCACAGACATTACTTTCAACATACAAATGGTTTATTTCTTATGTTCAAACTGATCTTGCAAAATTTAAAGGTTATTAATCTAAATAAAGGTTATTAAAGATTTTTTAGCCAAATTAAAGGTTTTAAAGATTGCAACCAAATTAAAGGTTTCTATAGGTTTTAAAGGTTCCACTAGGGGGCCTGCTAAGGTGAAATAGTCGCTCTAGGGGCCAAAATTTTGCCCTAAATGGGACACAGGGAGAAGTGGGAGTCTCCCTAAAAAAAGATTTTTTTTTAGAGAGACTCATTTTCATTATGTCACCACACAAACACAAGCTGTGGTGACAATCTACGTCTACTGCATCTTTTTACTCCTTCAATGGCAATAGTATGTGTAATGCTTAATTTGCTTCTAAACTTACAGAAAATGGCGTAATTTTGCGTTATAACTTCTCCCTATCTGACTGCCACTTCTCCCTAATTTTCCTAGACTTCTCCCTGCTATCAGGGACCCGGCTTGAACCCTGGTACTTTGCTTAATATTAGCAACAGTACATGTAACTTTTTCTAAGTTCTTTACCCTGTTTTAAAAACAGTGTAGATTCTGATCAGCTGGCTTCTCATGAAGCCAGCTGATCAGGATCCACACTGATTTTCTTTGTTTGTTTGATTTGATTCTTTAAGTCCCAGTCAACAATCTTTCAGTTACAGGTCTTCCTGGATTGAACAAGTCCTAAGCTAGGATTAATGTGTCTTGCTCAAGGACACAAGGCAGTGACGCCGGTGAGGTTCGAACCCACAGCCCTAGCACTCTACCACTGAGACACTGCGATCCCACACTGATTTTCATTCACAGGATGAAAAATAAAATTGCACCCCTGAATTGACTGGAAATCAATTCATATACTGTAGTGTAAACACAGTGTGCCCTTATAGCTGTATTTGGCTCACAAGGAAGAATACAATATGCTGTAAAATGTTGAAAATAAGTGAAAAAATGCTTGAAAGTGTTGTAAAAAAGCAATTTCTATATAAATGTTGAAAAATATGCTGAAAATATGCACAAAGTATAACTAAAAAGACAAATTCTGATAGAATAAAATGTTGATGTGGATTAACCATACCTAATACCTGCATTTGGTTAAAATCTAATGTCACTGTGACCGAGATGGTCCTGTGCTGAGAGTTGCGAAGTATAAACAAAGGGTCCTTAGTTGACCTGCCAGTCAACATTTTTTTAGTAATGATGGGACACTCTCCTGCCTTCCTGGGTTGAACCAGTACTATTAAAGCAGCTTGCAGAGGATAAAGTGTCTCGCTCAAAGACACAGCATAGTGCTACCAGTGAGTCTCTAATTCGTAATCCTTCAACCTTCCTCCTGACCTGGTGCACGCCAAGTCTGTAGAAGTCTTCAGCACCCTTGTAAATACCCTCCAAGCCTAGAGGTCACAACAGTTTTATGTTTTTAATCTGTATATACAATTATTTTAACTATTTTGCTGACGTCATTTGCCGGTGATACTTTGTACACAGGTTTAGATAAACAAAAATTTTCAGCGTACAATTGTAAATAATTTTTACCCATCAAAGTTAACACATGTTTTGGGTGCTCAAAAGAACCGTCTCATTGAGACGATTCTTTTGAGTACCCACAACATATGTTTTGGTAGCAAAATAAGAAATTAAATTTTCGTTACGCACTCTTAACTAAAGTCCTGTTTGTACCCCGGACAGTACAGAAGTAGATGTAGATCACCAGGCCTTCAGATTTATGGTGGGCCAGGGTCATTGTACCATGTTTTCAAAATATGGCCCATCACTTTCCAAGGCAGTGGGCCCAGTTGACCCATCCTTTTTAGTTGGGAAAAAATCTCACTTTAATAAAAAATATTCATCTTACAGTGAGTCTACGAACTCCACAATACAAGACAATACAAAATTTATTTATATAGTCGGAAATACAAACAGTATAACAATTCTGTGGAATCATTTTGAATTTGGACCAGTAGATCAGGGAGAGATGTCGTTTAAAGACACTTCTTATCTAGAGCTCTGGTGGCCCCTTTGTTCTGCATAGCGGGACCATTTGTGCAATTTTTGTAGAATGCATCATAAGGAACATGCTGTGAAATTATTTTGAATTTGGACTAGTGGTTCAGGAGGAATTGCCATTTAAAAATCTGGAGCTCTGGAGTGGAACCATTTGTTTAACTTTGGTAGAGGGTATTATGAGGAACAATTCTGTGAAATTATTTTGAATTAAGACCAGTGATAATGGAGGAAAAGCCGTTTAAAGATATTTCTTATCTAGAGCTCTGGCAGCCCTTTTGTTTAGCGGAGCAGACATTTTGTGCAATTCTGGTAGAGGGTGTTATGAGGAACAATTCTGTGTAATTATTTTGAATTTGGGCCAGTGGTTCAGGAGGAGAAGTCGTTTAAACAATTTTTTATCTGGAGCTCCTGTTCAGTAGAGCAAAACCATTTATGCAATTTTGAAAGAGGGCATCATAGGGAACATTCATGTGAAGTAATTAGATATTTGGACCAGTGGTTCAGGAGGAGATGTGATTTAAAGAAAAAGTTTACACACGACGGACGGACACACGGCGGACAAAGACCGATCACAATATCTCACCTTGAGCCTTCAGCTCAGGTGAGCTAAAAACATGAGATAAATCTTTTACATCAATCTGCATGGGATTCACTTTTGCTACCCAAGCTAAAAAATATGACAGCTTAATTAATATGGTATACATGTACAAATATTTGGGTAGGGGGGCATTTTGGTTGGTAGGTAGGGTCAGGATTTTTGAGTGGCGGCTTTTGACAGGTTTTACTGTATTTCAAATGATCTATAGACTTTACCTTCATGCAGCTTTTTGGTTGCATCTGATGCTGCCATTTCATAGACCTGAAAAATAGAAGACAATTTCATGACTCATATATTTCTCAACTCAGTGGCAGATCAAGAGTAGGTTCATGCAGTGGGTTCGCTCAAGCCCCCCTCCCTGTCCCCCCCCCCCCCATTTTTAAATATCCCATGAAAATTAATCTGACCAAATTACTTCATTTTCATGGGGTATTTAAGAACACTGAGATAAATTCAGCAAAGCGAAATCCAAACCCTTTTTTTACATATGAACCCCCTTTCCAGAAATCCTGGATCCGTCCCTGCAAGTCTATCTCATTTCTGACTAGAGGAGACTCTTCTAGTGTATGGTGATCAATAATAGAAAGAGAATTGGTCACTGGACATTTCGGCCCATGTCAATTTCGGCCCATAACCAAATTGGCCTATAAAATTTCGGCCCATAGGTATTATAAAGTATAAGTGGTATGTTTGTCTATAATTGGTATAATTAGATCGGCTTACCTGTAATTATCCACGCAAACATAATAATTAATAAGAATGGTTTGTTATAATTGATTAGGAGTTTATATTTAAGAGAATAGTTCATCACATAGGCAACAGGCAGCCAAGGCTCAGACGAGCCTGCGCATTTGCGCACTCTAGCCAGAGCGTTTCCTGCTCGCATATGAAACGCAAGCGATTCTTTCTTAATCCAATTATTCAGTTTAACTCACTGAACAAGTTATATTTGCTAATGGAAAATATATGTATGTGATTTATGATTATTTCTTCTAATAAAGATACCAGTCTAAGTGTTATCTAGCCTTTACTAGTTTGTAAAGCCAATCTATTTTTAGATTTTTCTCAATATAACTCTATTTATCAATTTTAAATATTTTCAATAATATATAATCTCTTTTGCAGAAATCCAGGTGGACAAAATTTATGGGCCGAAATTGCTATGGGCCGGAATTGACATGGGCCGATTTTGTTATGGGCCGAAATGACCCGGAACCAGAGAATTCGATCATCATCAATTACTGACTTCAATTTTGGTAGACATAATGTTTTATCTACCCGAAAAAGTGTAATCCACTGAGGCCGCTAGGTTTTCAACAATAATAAAAAATATAAATGTCAGCATAAAAACGTTAAAAATAAACGTCGAAATACCCGAGCTCTCATGTTACGGGAGAAGACCTGTTTAGAATTGACCTGTTGACGTTTTTTCTATCATTGTGAGCAATATGCATTTATTTCAAATGTTTTCCATATGTTCTAGGTCATTTTTTTCTAACACCTGTATAACTTCAAGCATACAAAATATCATATTTTAAATGAAAAAATGCAAGAATGCAAAAGTTAATGGGGGATGAAGGTTGGGGGGAGCTTGTTTTTCTCTACTGACCCCAAGTCACTTGGCAAGTGTCTGTGAATGGGTACTGGTCAACTCGTACCTAAGTCAACTCGTACCTTAGTCAACTCGTACACATGTTTGGTCAACTCGTACCTTAGTCAACTCGTACCTAAGTCAACTCGTACCTTAGTCTATTTATAATAGAATATGAAAGAGTTTTATGCCGTTGTCTAAGTACATTAATCATGGCAAAAGCAAAATGATAAGTTTTGTTACGACTTAGGCGAATTCTGCACTCAAAAAGAGCTCGGACCCAGTATATTGGGTCCGAGAAAGGAGCATTCAATTACAAATCGGTAAACACAGTATACTGCCCAAGTGATGCTTGCTCTTACAAATTACAGTAGATGAAGAAATAGCTAGACTCTACATTGTAAAAGAAATAAGTGCAACTTAACACCCATTTTGGTGGCAGTCGGACTGCCGCTGGTCTTGACGTATTTAACGTATGAGCTGTTTTGTAATAACAGGGATATCTGTTCAACAACTATCACTAGTTAAATGTTAGCCTCTGGTAGCGTCGTCTTAGTATGAAAGTGTAGCTAAATGAACATCCAAAATGGGTGGCAACTACGCAGCCACATCTTTTAGTGTTAACTTACAAGGATAGCACATTGCAAACTTATCATCGCAAATAGCACTGGTCACATCGAAAATCATAAAATCTGGTTTTGTTGTAAGCAAACAATAAAGGTATACAGACTCGATGAGATAGACGGATCAGAGCATCAAGCAGTCTGATCAGCGCATTTGTTATTCGATCTCAAAAACTTAAATTGCTGAACTTGCTATGCGCATTATTCAAATTGAAACCTAGTCTTTGTAACCGAGCATGCTGGATGTGTCCTTCTAGGGTAGCTAACCCCTGAAGATATGTTTTCTCGTGCCGCGGCTTTTGTGTACATAAAGACGCCTTACAGCCACGTGCTGGTGATTGGTAGGGTGTGAAAAACAGTATCTAATCAATTATGAATAAGTGATTGTATTAATTAAGCTGTAATCATGGTAATAAGAATTTAACATTGTCTGACTGTGCAAAACTTGAATAATTAAAAACAACAGTACAACCTAATTAAAAAAATTCGGAATTGCAATGTAAAACTGAAATCCTTCTGGTTTATAACTGATTAAAACATTTTAAAAATGAACCCATCTCATGTTACAGGGTATGGTTCTTTACTTTAGAAAGTCCAGATGATTCTCTCATCATAGTCTCATCTGAGTCTTCGCTACTTGCTACTTAAATGACTCCAAATTTGCATTTTGTTTTGTCGTCTGCTGACTTATTTTGAAATGAGTAGTTCAAAATATCTTCTAATGTTTAAGTGCTAGTTGAAAAAAAACACTGCGTGCTATCATAACAGACCTATGTCCGAAATTCAAAACTTTGTGTATACGAGCAGCGAAGATCCTGCGGAGCCGTCCTTATATAAAGGTCTAAGATATCGGAACAGGCAGATCCGAAACTCCCCTAGTCCCAGCCTCACAGGTCGTAATATATTTGAGAAGGCTGGCCCGAATCTCTCCTTATTGTAGATAGCAAAACTCTGTTGATTTGGTCGTTTAAGCAGGCTATTCCGAACATCGACCCATAGGGAAAAGGTAAGGGAACTTGCCACAGCTGGCCTGAACCTCGTCCGATCGCAAATACTAAATTGTGATGATTATGTATGATTGAACAAGCTCTCAGAACGCCGCCCCATAGGCATAAGAGTTGGGATCTTTGAACAGGCTGGCCCGAACCTAACCTCAGCACAGATAGCAAATCGTGATGTTTTAATGTTTGAAAAGGTTTGTTAGGACCTAGACTTACCAATTCTCCGTCTATCACGCTCTACCCTGCCACGTTTTTTTGACTCAGGTACGAGTTGACTTGGGGTAGGTACGAGTTGACCAAAGGTCAGGTACGAGTTGACCAAAAATGGGTACGAGTTGACTAAGGTACGAGTTGACTAAGCACTGAATTCAGGGCCATATGATGGATTTTTATTTTATGTTATCATATAGCCCTGATTTTTTAAGCCTCTATCTTTTCCCTTACTGTTAGCGTGGACGTAAACCAAGTTGAAAACACATTTCCAAACAGTGTCTTCCTCAAACACTACTCCATTTTGTATGTTTATAGGTTTATCTATATGTTGCTATTTGGTTTGCCGCTGATGCATACCTGATTAGTTCTAAAAAGATAAAATACTCCTGTCCACACAGAATGTTTACACTATTTGTTTTCAAAACATGGCGTCATTTTTGTCTTCTGAGCTGAAGAGCATGCTTTTTCTGTGGGAAACTAAAGTCATGCACGAATTTGTTTTGGTATTTTATGTACTGACAATGACCCGTTCACTTTCCGTTTTCTGAATACACAGATGTTTTAACAACATTAAATACCAAAATCAGACTTATATAATGTTTTCTTTTACCTTCCTTATTATCATAATTGGCCAAAAATTGATCATACCTGGTCTGTTGAGATTAAAATAATCCAATACCATATCTCACCATACATTTGTTACATATAGATATTTGCAAAAAAGATGACCAATTACCAATCTAACTGGAGCCGCTTTTTACCAATTTGTTGACATCGAGAACTACCCAGTTGGATATCTACAAACTGTGTCCGAGGAGTTCTTAATGGCAATGGATGGGATCCTTTTTTGTGCATACAGGTTGATTTTTATGGTGACCTCTCTCACCATTTGTAATAGGTTTTCTTTTAATATCTGATGAATGTCAACGAATAAAGGTCAATCTTCAACCTAGTATGCAAATTTTTCACCCTGGTTCTGTATTCCGACGGATGTCACTGGATAGAAAATTGACTATTTTCAGATAAGGAATTCCCCCACTTCCACTAACAGGAAATACATAGAAAAAAAATGTCAAATGATTTTGCATATTCAAATAATGACATCATTCTACAATTCTAATCTTAAACCATTGCGCACATGTTCAAAACGAAGGTCAAAACACCCAATGTCTCTATATAAGATTCACGTGGCGCCTTAAAAACGATGGGCACCAATTGTGTGTATTGACTGATAGCCTAATTGAACATAAGCGTGTGCTAGTAAAGCTATTCAGCTTGCAGCAAGGTTAGCCATGATATAAAAAAATTTTCCTTCACTAATATCTTATTGATCACTGTGCAAAAGTAATTTGATTCTGATCTTTCCAATCCATCGCTTTTTGTCGTAAACAAGCTGACCCCCTCTCGGTTCAGAGGTCAATGTACTCTTGCGTTAGCTTGCTTCTTTTGGCGGGAAACTTGTCACGTGAGCACATGATCAGAATAACAATTGTCCGCCATGTTGGAAAAGTCCATTTTCAGTCTGATTATGACATTTTGGGACATGACAAAGCTTCCTTTCCGAAAATTGGATTTATATAGTGTAATATGGGTGGGGTATGTGATTGTTAAGGATTTCTGTCAAGTAAGTATCTCATTTTCTTTGGCATGCTATATTAAATTGAAATCAAACCATTCTTGGAAATCGACTTTCATTTTCTGAAATAGGTCACTACTCGTTATAAATTAATAGAAAATAGGGGGCGCTACAATGCACAATAATACAGAAACGAGCCAACATTGAGTAAGTTAACAGAATCGATAACTAACAATTTTGCGCTGATTTTCAAAATTCAAACACCTACTTGTTTCTTATATTGTGCAAAATCCACTGTTAATGTTACTCTTATAATGTACTGAGTTTTTGAAAAAGTGCTGACATCCCTTACCTAGTCATGGGGAGTATGACCAGTACGTTTTTTTTTATAATATATTCTCAACGTTTTAATAAGTTCGTCTCATCAATTTAACATCCGAAATTTATCGCAAAAAAACGTCATCACCCCTAACTCGTGAAAAGCATGCAAAATGGCTGCGATGTGCCGAAAAACAGCAACAAGAACATAATATTACAGATTGCATTGATCGTGTCACAAAAACGAAGCAAATCGTAACATTTTTATAACTTTGGTTGTGTATGTAAAACACATGAAGAAGTCTGAATGGTTGGATTGTCAAAGAAACGAGTTTTTCCCAAAACAAAAGGGGATTCCATCACTGGTCAAGATAGAGCACAAAAACACTGCGACTTTAGATTCAACCAGATCGAAAAAAAAATCTAAAGTCGCAGTTCTGCAACTAGAGTTGACTTAGGTACGAGTTGACTAGAAACCCTGTGAATGAAGTGTGTATTAAAACAAGTAAGCCTATGACCAGACTCCTCTCTGATTAACGGCGGGGTTAGATACCTTTCCCGTACCTGCTCGACCAATGCCTTAAACGATATGTTGATAATAAGAGTGAATTTAATTAAATCCTGCTGCCCTGCAGACCTGTGTACATGTGTGTTGTGGGTTCGGTGCACAATTAATCGGTCCCATTCAACTCCATGTAAAATGGCAGAATTCGAGCATCTGCAATTTTTTCCAGGACATTGCTTGGACCTTTTTCTGTCTGTGAGTGGCAAGATCTGTCATTCACCTATCAAAAAAGTGAAAAGACAACCTACCTTGATAATCTCGTTTTCTCAGCATTCTCCGTTCTTTGGGGAACAGTCAAAAAATCCGGGCTGAAATCCGACCCACCTCAGACGTTACCTGGGGAGTGCGCCGGGGAGTCTGTGACAAAATAGTCCACACACAGATGCATTTTTCTGCATCAGCCTGACAAATATAGACCAATGTTGAATCACATGTACATTTAAAGTCGAATAAAGCACCCATTTACGCCATAAAGGGCCCAGAAACGGCAAGTGCTAAATTTCTAAAGGTACTATTTTCGTGGGCTACCAAACCGGAAAACTGTAATTGTGTACTAACACCGTTGTGGATAAAACCGAAAGTAGATAATTACTTGAGAACCAGTCTACACATTAAAAAACGTCCCCAAGTCAAATCGAGGTCGTGGAAGGGGATAAAGAGGGACTCGGTATCCAATTCTGGTCACTCAACTACTGTCGAGGACAGAATGAAGTCTGCTTGCGGGTGTGCATACTCTCTAATGGGGGCTGGTCTTCATGTGTGAGAATTGGGGTAATCACAGGGTTTCACTGTCTTCAGAGCCTCCTATGGCTGTCAAACCACCTCCTGCGTCTTGTCGAAGACTGGAAGCAGGCTCTGGACCAAAACATGCACGTCGGGGCCGTTTTGATGGACTTAAGCAAAGCATTTGACTGTATCCCCCATGGCCTCTTGCTTGCAAAACTGCAAGCATAGGGGTATCTAAGCATTCTTGTAGTCTGCTTGCAAGCTCCATACCAAAACGGCACCAACGTGTAAAACTGGGAGATAGGGCTAGTAGCTGACTGGAAATACTAAAGGGTGTCCCTTAGGGCTCCTTTCTAGGACCCCTGGTTTTTTTATATATTCATAAATGACATCTATTATTTTTTAACAAAATGCACAATGTACAACTATGCTGATGACAACACGCTGTCTTTCATACATAGACAGCTGCCTGCCTCAAAACCGTAGTTAAAAGTGAAAGTGAAATAGCTTTGGAATGGTTTGACAACAACCAAATGCAAGCAAATCCTGGAAATTTTCAAGCAATAGCAACAGAAAATAGGACCCGCTCGGAACTTAAGAGCTTCAATGTAGCCGGCAATGCTATAGCAAGCGAGGAGACAGTGAAGCTCTTGGGTGTCGAGCTGGACTATTAGCTAAATTTCAACGTACAGGTTTCCAGGATCTGCCAGAAAGTTACCAAACAACTGAATGTATTGCAAAGAATTAGCAAAATCCTTTCTGTAGAAACCAGACTGGTTGTTTTTAAATCATTTATAAGGTCAAATTTCTGCTACTGCCCTGTAGTCTGGCATTTCTGCAGCAAGACCAACACAGAATAACTGGAAAACTACAATACAGAGGTCTGAAAATTGCTTTTGACAGTTATGAATCTTCTTATGAAGAGCTTTTAAGCAGAGCCAATTTATCTACTCTCCATCTTGGCAGACTTAGGACAATTGCTCTGGAAACTTTTAAATGCATAAACAATATTGCCCCTCCTTACATCAGAAACCTTGTAAATGTATAACAGTCCCGGGCCACTTATTCCCTGAGATATGAGAACACCCTGCACGTGCCTTCAGTGAGAACCACGACATATGGTCAGAAATCCTTCAGATTCGAAGCTGCCAGGGTGTAGAATGGCCTCTCGAACAATCTGAGAAAGGTATCTAACTACAGGGAGTTCGAGAGGTTGGTCCGCACCTGGACTGGCCCTAGCTGTTCTTGCGCTGTATGTTGTGGCTCATGATGAGCCTGATGAGTGTATAACATTATTCTTACTTATTTATTTATAATTATATGGCTTATCCGATAGGCGAATATGTGTTTTGAGTGCTCAAGGTAGCCGTCACAGAGTGAGGGCTACTTTGATTACCCCAAGCATGATGGTATACTCTTGTCTGAAGGCTGGTGTCCAATGAAGCCCCAAGTCAAGGTCATAAGAATACTGTTGGGCTATTCTCTGTGAAAATTCTTCTGCTGCTTTCGATATTCGCTTGTGCAAGAAGCTGTGGGGAACTCATGGGAATTCGCCATGCTTTCTCGCATTTTCTTTTTCGCATTTCTCACCATGGCAGTAATTCTTTCTCTTTAAAGAGCAAGCCCTCTTTGTCCTTATTTTATTAAGACGTCATTCTCCCTGCTATGACGCTCAAGTATTGCAGCTAAGCAACATGAGTTTACAATGGAATACATGTATATATTTGTAAATATATCTACCATTATCTGTGATTCCCAATATGTGATCAAATACTATATGACGAATTATTCATTTTTATATTATTTTTATTGCATTGATCTATCACTATAGTTTTTTTACTATATTACTAGCTAAGTTTTATCAACCTGTAATTAAACTCTTTTGACATGCTATTCATATATATTATTTATACTTCATAGGTTTATCGCTATTTCTAAATTATCATAATATTATTACTATTTTTTTTGTTCTATTTTAGATTTGTTTAACCATGGGTAATATTTGTCTTGGTCCACTTGATTACTATGTCTTAACCATATAATATGTATTTTTTACAGCCTTTTTACACTCGTTAACACTAACTTTTATACTATGTTTGTCGGAAAATAGCTCTTGAAGCTAATGTTATTTGTTATATGTAACCGACGTAAAATAAAGCTTCTTGTATCTTGTCTCTTTGGAATACCTATGTTTTACCACGTCTTACATATGGGTTAGATCGATGTTTTGACATTAACAAACTCAGAAATTCAAAAACTCAATCAATTTCACAAAACAATCCTCAAGCAGGTCATGCATCTCCACGAGAGAACAGCTGACACGGCAGTATATATACTGTCGGGTCAGCTGCCTCTGGTGGCAGATCTACATAAGCGTGTCTTGGGCACGTTGGGAAAGGATGCTTCGTAGTAATTCAATTGAGAGGGAACTGACAGAACGCCAAATTCTACTCAAAGACAAAAAATCGAAAAGTTGGTTTCTAAAGGTCCTAAATATAGATTTCCTTCTAATATTGATTTCTCTAAATGTCGTCAAGAGATCGCTGCTTCTTTAAATGACTTCAGTAATCGTTGGTGCAAATGGGAAAATGTTGAACCGGATGCTTTGAAGGAATGGAAGATTAACATTTTTAAAATTATTGATACTCGTATTTCATTTTACTCTCGTAATACACATCTTTTGCCCCCTAAACCTAAATCTTCTTTTCGTCATCTTAAACGAGTTATCCAGGATTTTCATATGAACTATGTTTTGGTTCCAGCAGATAAAGCTGCTAACAATGTTGTAGTTGTTTGACGATTGTATTATATTAATACTCTTAAGCGTGAGCTTGTTGACACTAATGCCTATAAACTGCAGCCTTCTTTAAGTGAAAGGGTGATTGTTGATGGGCATGGTTGTCATACAGCCCTACATTTTGGTGTCAAAGCTAAAGAAAATCAAGACAAAGTTCCTACGTTGTACTGGTTACCTAAACTCCATAAAAAACCCTATAAAGCAAGATTTATTGCAAATTCTAGTTCTTGTACGACAACAGAACTTTCTAAATTGTTAACCTCGTCTCTTACAGCTGTTAAAAAACATGTTATCAAATATTGTGAAAAAGTATATGAGAGATCCGGTAAAAACCTATTTTGGTCCATTAAAAATTCAGGTGAAATTTTAGATAAACTTAAAGCTAGAGATTTCAATGCGACCAGTTTGTCTACTTATGATTTTTCTACTCTTTACACTACTTTACCTCATAATTTAATTAAAGATAAACTTATTGATCTTATTGAAAGAACCTTCCAGAGAGAAGCCTCTCCTTACCTTGCATGTAGTGACAGAAATGCATTTTTTACTTCAGAAAAACCTAAAAAATATCATGCATGGTTGTGTCAAAATGTATGTGATGCGCTGACCTTTTTGTTGGACAACATTTTTATTCGATTTGGCACCAAGCTCTATAGACAAATAGTTGGGATTCCTATGGGCACTAATTGTGCTCCCCTGGTTGCAGATTTATTCCTGTTTTGTTATGAAAGGGACTTTATGATGTCTCTTTCTGATGATAAGCAGGCTGATGTTATTGATGCGTTTAACACTACTTCCAGATATTTGGACGATATTTTAAATATTAATAATGTTTATTTTGAAAATATGGTTAGTCAAATATACCCTTCAGAGCTCCAACTTAATAAAGCCAATGCCTCTGATACCGAAGCCGCATTTTTAGACTTGCATTTGTCAATTTCTAATGATATTGTTTCTACCAAAATTTATGATAAACGTGACGACTTTGATTTTGAAATTGTCAATTTCCCATTTTTAGATGGTGATGTTCCTCGTTCTACATCCTATGGAGTCTATATCTCTCAACTCATTCGTTTTGCTAGAGCATCTAGCTATGTTACTGACTTCAACACTCGCAATAAATTGTTAACTCAGACACTTCTTGAACAGGGCTATCGGTATCATAAACTTCGCAAAACATTTTCAAAATTTTATAGACGATACTATGATTTGATTTCTAAATCCCAAGTTGGACTTAAATCTCTCTTGCGCCAAGGACTTTCGGAACCTGATTTCTATGGTGACTTGGTGTATAAGTTGAAGAAGATTGTTGGCTCTAATAATTTTTCAGCGCAGTTCATTAAAATAATTTCCCATTATAAAAAGATTGGCTATAACATTAATGTATTGCAACAGACTGCATGCTTGGTGGTCAACCCAATCACGGTTGGCAACTTTGCTTTCCTCTTTAATTGCACGCCGGTGGGTCGGACTTCAGACTCTATGATGGTTCCGACTTAAAGGCTTATCTATTGATGAGATGGTAGGGGCCTGATGCTTTGGCTGTTTGTCGGGCCCACCGGGGTTTACCTGTTGGATTTTTTTTGCTCCGGTATTCAGTTTAATTTACTGTTGAGTCCTTATCCTTGCTTTATCTCCTTGTTATATCTTGATTTATATGTTTTGGGAGATGATGCATTGATAAGTTAGGGGTCTTTCATGCAAACCAAATATTTATGTGTCTTGATCCACATCTGAATTAAGGGTGAGGTTGGCGCCTTTAAACCGGTTTAAGCCCTCCAGTAAAATATTTTACTGACCGTTCCAAGGCGGTACTTCTTTTGTGGATCTTTTATGTTTTTGTTCTGTCTTGTGTTTGCTATGTTTTGTGCGCGTCTGTTTATATGTGCTTTGTGGTCACCTGCTGGGAAAGGGCTGACCTCTTGGCTCTCGTTTGTGGTGTCTTCTGTGAGTTTGTCACTTTCCCATTGGTATCCTGGGTCAGGTGTGGTACTTGATTGTATCGATTCCTGATCTTTGCAACCTTATTACTTTGTCTATGTCGGTCCAGTCCTATCTCAGTACAAATTGCCAAGTGCCATTGACCTTTTAAACACTGAAATTTCCAAAGAAGCATGGAAGCAGACCGTGGATAAAAATGTCGGTGCATATTGGGTTGATAAAATAAAACTTGAGGCAAGTGAAAAATCGTCACTCAAATTTTTGAATACTCAAAATTACAAAATTGGTGAGGTACATTATCTTTGGAAAAATGCAGGCTCTCGTTTGTGGTGTCTAAGTGTGAGTTTGTAACTTTCCCATTGATATCCTGGGTCGGGTGTGGTACTTGATTGTATCGACTCCTGATCTTTGAACCCTTACTTACTTTAACCTTATGGCAATCAAGAAAGCAAGCTTTAAAGCAAAACTTAAGACAGGTACATATGTTCTGCAGTCAAATCGTGCCAAATTCAACCAGTATTCTGTCGACCCAACGTGTCCACTGTGTGGTGAAGACACTGATGATATGATTCACTACCTGTTGAAGTGTCAATCCTTGTCAGATCCTGTGGCCAGTTTATGCAAAAGATCAGCAGTATTTTTACTGAATATCAAGGGACCAAAGAACAAAAAGAAATCTTTAAAGACTTTGACTTATTAGCATCACTTATTTTAGACTGTACAGTTATATAAATCTGAAAGCCAGTGAAACCCAAAGGAAAGACTTTCTACACAAGTTTGAATCAGTCTCCAGAAGAATGTGCTATGCACTGCATTGTAGGCGCTTCAGTCTACTCATTAACATGAACAACTAAATGATTTGTTTTGTTTCATTTGATTCTTTACGTCCCATCAACAATCTTTCAGTTAAACAGGGATGGGTCTTCCCGGGTTGAACCAGTACTAAGCTAGAACAACTAAATTAGTACGAATATTAAACATTACTAAATGGTGGGGTGCAATTAAGGGCTTATTCACTTAAGTGAAGTTCTTCAGACAGTGGAGGAATCTACCAACAACAACAACGCCACATGTTCTCTTTTAAGCGCTGCATGACAATTGGGTGGGGGGGACAATGCTAATATCAAGTGAATCGGAAATGCATGCTCTTATGCATTCGGTTGTAAATCAGATGAAAATCACATATTAATAAGAACGTTCAGGACAGCTACACACCTTGAATAAAGCATAGTACGCATCGTGCACGTATGGAAGGAAACGGATATAAACGGATATAAAATTAATATAAACAGAAATTTACATTGTTTCTCTTTCCATTTCTTCTTGCTTTAAACTTATTTCCGTGATTTCACTATACCTTATGTCAGCGTTGAACGACTTGTTTGGCATCCAAAGTTGAGCTGTCTCCTTTGATCGTGATGATTGAGTGAAAAAAAAGTAAAAATGTTGCCCTATATGGAGTTTTGAGCCATTTTGACCAGATGACTTAGAATGTTTATGGATTGGATATTAAATGGATTGGTGCCCAGCTATTAATTGTGCAGTGACGCAAGAAAATATGTCAGACAGATTTAAAAATTGAGCCTCAGCGCGAGCATGGCGAATAACCCGTCTTCGGGTTGCTGACAAAGTCATATTTAAGCCAGCCTGCTCAGGTACTATCTAGAAAAGTTTGTTCATAGCAAGACTACTTTTCAATAAACTTGTGAATCACAATTGCACTGATCGGACTGCATTATGTATCTGCACATGAAAACAATCAAATTTAATTAAATACTGTGATAGAACAAAGAAAAAGACTCAGTTGGTTTTAAAGAAAACCCCTCATTGATCATTGTGGGCCCATCCAAAGACATGTTTTAGTAACGTTAGTAATGCTAGTCAAAGCCACATGGAAGTATTTACAGGGATCATAATTAGAAATGATTTTTGATGTTAGTTATGCACTGGTCAGTAAATTGTAAACATCGTTCCCTCCTACTAGGAAACGTTTCATAATTTATAGCCCCCCGGTGGCTTAGGCTGCTGTCCGTTCTAAGGCGGTGGTTCTGTTGTTGTTGACTTTGTTTATTGTTACTCCCATTGTGGGAGTCTGTAATTGTTCTATGTTTTGTTGTATGTTACTTTATGTCCGTTGTAGTATTGCAATCATCTTGATGGGGAAGAGAGAGCTGGTTGCTTTGCTTGATTTGTCTTTCTAGTGTCTCATTATGGTTGGGCGGCTCTTCCTCGCGGTGCCAAGGGGTTGTCTGCAGTTTGTGATTGTGGTATTTCCTGATCATACTCACTTACTATTTCTGCTAAGAACTTTGCACCGTGGGCCCCATCCAATGGTTCTGTTCCGCTCTTTACAGTGGTAAACTCTTTGTGGGTATATTTTTATTTTTAAAGTTCATTATTCCAGCTATCATCCGCCCATCTACGTAGCTTAGGGGGTCAGTGGGGGCGGTGCCATGACTACAAATGACCGGTGCATTCAGAACTCTTTCTGAATACACTTATTACAAGGAATTTCTAAGCCTTCATCAAACTAGGTGGATCAGTGCCAGCTGGGTCCACCTCTTCCCAACTAGGTGGTATCGTTAGCCCTGTCTTTCTGTGTCGCAATTAAACAACAGCAAAATATAGGGCCAAGAAACACATTTACCGCACCCCTCCCGGTGGCTGCTGATGCTGTTCTTATTGTTGTCATATCATTACTCTTGTGTGTGCATGTATATGTTTTGTTGTTGTTGTAAGCCCCAACAGCTTATACAGATTCAGACATTATGTGCGTTTGAAATCAGTCATTGTTTGAAGAGAACGTTTCCAATGCAAATTGTTTGTCAACAACCATTTGTGTATATCAAAACTCAGATGGTAACATTGTTCTCTTTTTAGTTTGCTTATATGATTTCAGTTTATTTCTAACGTGGCTTTTGTTATTCAATTAATGAAACTGATAATCATATCAAAAATAGTAAGTGAGTATGATCAGGAAATACCACAATCACAAACTGCAGACTACCCCATGGCACCGCGAGGAAGAGCCGCTCAACCATCACGAGACACCAGGAAGACAAATTAAGCAAAGCAATCAGCTCTCTCTTCCCTATCAAGAAGTTTGTACTGCTAATGATTTGCTGAAACAAGCACTATCTTAACCTTAAAAGTGAATGGGCTATTTATGATACCATTTTTACCGTATAAGACTTAAACAGGCAGAACAATTTCAAACAAAATCTGACATGATCATACGAAGTGATAGCAATTAGAGCTTGCATAGCTGATGTTAACAAATTGGCTTTTAACTTAGTACCATTACATAAGTTGGGTCATTGAACCAAGTTTGGCCAAGTTATTGCCAAAATCCTGTGATTCGATTCCTTAATTTTAACAGGGTTTAGCAAACATTAAATAATACATAAGTTTAAAAGACGTCAAGGTATTGAGACAAACTGCAAATGCAAATATATCACGGTTTCTAGCAAGCTTTGTATGGAAGCACAATAGAAAAATGCACTAAGCTAATAATGACTATTGTCACTAATGACAGATTTAGATGTAATAATAGGAAAGTATGGCCTTTGAAACAGAGTACAATTGTATGATTTGCTTTTAAATACCTGAAACAAAATATTGACAACGTTACATAGAATATGAATGGTAAATTTGACAGCAAATTTATATAAAGGAAAATTGTGATAAGTGTCAAGAATCTGTGCTTATATAATAATAGTATCGTTTATTGTTACTTATTTTATGAATTTTACTTAGTTCTAATTTGCGAGTAGCAGTTGCCATATGTACTCATTGTTGGTTTAAATATTTTAAAGGTGCGCTGTAGAATAAAGATAGTATTAAAGCAGATACTATCCCAGATGCTAGTAAGCTCTTTGGCAAAAATCAAACGTTTGCAAATACATCCAGGATATTTCAGTACATATGACCAATCAAGTCCTATACTTAAAGGGACAAATATTTGAGCAATAATACTGGTACCACTCATTATGACTCTCTCCAGGGGTCATACTGGGCAGATCAAAAGGACAGCCATAATGAGATGATTATGACTTCCTTACTGGGGCAATAAAGTGGTCCCATAAAGGGATTAGGTATTTTATGATAAAATATTGATCTTTATCTTAGTGAATGAAATTGTGTTGCATACAGGTAAGTCCCCTCTTGAGGCCCCATTAATTTTGTGAGATACTGAAACTGTCCCTTATCAGTTAATCCTTTAATGATCTCTATTGGACAGTAATCTTTGTCTTTAAAAGAGGTTAGCCCAAGGTCCTGATTAATGAAGTCCAATCATTTAAAAATGTCTAAAATACTGATAATGCAAGGGCGCCCTTCCAACTGATCAATTTAGAATGAGAATTTATACAAAAATACTCTCCTATTTTGTGGCTTCACCTTTTTGTAGAACCAGGCAAAACAATGATAAAAGTAGTATTCTCCCTAACTATGTTGTTATTTACGATACCAACAATATTTCTATTCTCATGGCACCAAACTGGACACGATATAGATGCTAAAATACTATAGCCATAAATATAGGTATGATTGGTGCCAAATGCGAGACCTAAATCATTGCAATATCCTAAAAATTCACCTTTTTTATATTGCAATGATAAACGTATAAAAAAATTATAAAGTTTCACGTCTTGATTTGCACTTTTGGTTTAGATTGTTGAGTTAGCTTTTTTGCATGTTGTCATAAACATAGTTGTTGTAATCCATTGCTGATAGTCTATGTAAATATTTGATGGCTTACACAATGAGGGATTGATCTTCCTAAGTTATTTTTTGCTTTATATTTCACATCTGAATTGTGGTATTTCCTGATCATACTCATTTACTATTTTTGAGATGTTGACAGCTTGAAGCAAAATGCATGGTTAATGGCATTACATGCATACATTTTAGTGGCACAGAGATAAAGGCAACCATTTAAGCCTTTCAGGTGATAATTTGATAATGAAAAAAAAAGTAAAAAAGGCTGTCTACTCAATTTGCTAAGACATCTTTAAATGCATTTTGTGTGCCCAATATATTAAGATTTTGTTCCATTTAAAGTATCAATTCTTCTTTTGAAGTTTAATCTCAGTAATATGTTAGGTTTAAAAAGACAATATTACATATTTTGTGTTTACTGAGCACATAGATGGTAGTCTTTTTCACACTGTAGCGGTTTGATCTCATGTAGTTCCAATATTGCACTATAATAACGTTATTTATAAAGAAAGTCACGTATACATCAGTAATACCAGATGTCTAAGCTAATTATAATCATTTTGCTACCAAGCTGAATTCAATTAAAAGATACCGATGATGATTTTTTATGATTTGTTAGAACACGGGAAATGACAATAACACCAGAAAAGGAGTTCCTATTATTTATTAACAATTGGCTGTTGCATGGTAATTACCCAATTTTCAAATAATCTACATGCATTTATTTTGCCACGTATTGTGTGGTTTAGAGAATCATAATCTACAAAACTCTCTCTTCATAGGTCGTTTGGCAATCCATGGTCTTGTAATAAACAGTCACTTATTTTAGAGTAAGTAATGTATATAACAGTAATAGAAGAGTAAACTATTTTAACTTACTCTGTTCATTTTGCCACACTGGATTAAATGCTTTTAAGGCAATATGCATATTGTAAGAAATACGACTTATCTGGCCAAAATTAACTTTTCTTTCAATTCCTATGAAGTAATGAAGTCAAAAGGCTTGCATGGGGGTAGCTATGGTTACCCAATAATTAAACATCTTTTGCAAGACTTAAAACTTGTGCAATATAAGTTTTCACACTCCTGATACATTATTCAAACTCAGGCTATAGTCTAAAATTCTACTACTTTCCTGCAATTTTTGTGTAAATTGCAACTCTCTGGGTCCTCTTCGAATGTATCCTATTCTAAATCAAAGATTTTTTCATATGTTCCCAAACAGGAATCACTGTTTCCCGACCGGGCTTCACAACTTTCTCGAGATCCCGATTGGGAATCACAGACTACCAGAAAAAGCCTGATTTTAAACCTTAATTACTTTTTTCTAGACTGTTTAAAAAAATTCTGAAAGGCCAAAAGTTTCATCTTTAGACTGTTGAAATTTGGCGAAAATCCGTTATAAACTGTGACACGCTTTTTTTTTCATTTTTAAGACCACTATAAAAAGGATATAATGGAGCCCGATCGAGTAGCAAGTTACTTTTAATAGTAACAATTACCTGTATTTTTCTCTCAATTTATGTAGGGCAATAGAACCCGATCGGGCATCTCTACTATACTTAAAATATGCTTTCACAAAATTGTTTTCTATATCTTTTTTTTTTTGCTTTGCATGGTTTATGTTTGCTTTGGCTGCGGATGCTGCATTCTATGGCGGTGGTTCTGATGTTGTTGATTTATTTTTACTGTTGCTCCCATTACTCCTATTGTACTTGTTGTGCTTTCTAGTTTAGGAATTATCTCACTGGGAAAAAGAAAGAGGTTTTCCGGGAAGGGTGTAAGGAAAATTATTTTCGTAGCATGTGGTTTTAGCCATTTAGTATCCATAATTCTGATTATCTGAAGGTTTTATAAACAGTATGGCCTCTGGCCTCATTTCTAGGTTTTTTCTGGCCTCATTTCTAGGTTTTTTCTGGCCTTATTTCTAGGTTTTTCGTGTCTGGAGCATATCTCCTATATTACAGCTAACTTTCCTCGAATGTGTCTTATGCTAGACCAATTCCTTTGGGAGCATTCGTCACGTGACTGTGACATTTCTTGTTCTTTTACAGCTTATTTTTACTTGTTGAATATTAGCTTTATAATATGTTTGTTGGAAAAAAGCTTTAATAGCTAATGTTATCTGTTTAAATGTATCCGACGTAAAATAAAGATTCTTGTATCTTGTATCTAGTATAAATGAAGTTTAGATATTTTCAATAAAATATTGCTTTATGAGTTTATTTGTGGAATGTTGTATTCGTTTGTTTCGCTGCATTTAAACTTGTTATTAAGTTGGCATGGTTTCTGTGGCGTCAGCATCACATTCTCTCAAAGTAGACAGTCAATATGTACGTCTTAGGTCTGATTTCACGGAATAGACCGAGGCAGTTCATGCTCTCTTACTTATTTAGGTTGGCTGGTTGTGTTGATGCTTTATGTCACAGTCAACATTTCTTTATTCAAATGTATTCCTGCGTCGAACCAGTAAAAGCAGAGAATAAAGTGTCAACACAGTGCACCCAGTGAAACTGTGACTAGCGACACTACGCTCCTCACTTCATAGTAGTAGTAGTAGTAGTAGTAGTAGTAGTAGTAGTAGTAGTAGTAGTAGTAGTAGTAGTAAGAGTAGTAGTAGTAGTGGTGATGGTGGTGGGGTGGTGGTGGTGGTAGTTCCCACCCACCCACCCACCCTCCCAACCACCCTGACACCCACCCACACACTCACCCACCCACCCATCAACCCACCCACCCTCCCACCAGCCAACCAACCCAGCCACCCAACCAGTGGTATCGGGGTATCGCTAACTTAAATTTCGAAAATAGTTTCCTAAAAGTAGTAATATGTTTCTTTG
>CAXHUL010000609.1:6936176-6990935 GCA_964019695.1 Loripinus fragilis
GTTTTTAAATTTTGTAACTAAAGTTTATGTGAGATTATCCTTTAATGACTCTTACAGATGCCTAAACTTTCTTTATTGCTTTTGGGTTATTGAGATTCGTTGAAATAATTGAAACTATGAACTTTTTCATCAGACTAGTTTGAATAATTGAACTTTTGCATGTGTCAGCTTGTGAGGGGGGTCACATATGAAATCCTGGATTTGTATCGCTTTTTGGTGACTGAGTTAGTCTTTTTGGACGATTATTTGCTTAACTATATGAGTTTGATATGTCACAGAGACAAAATTTAAAAATTCGAAAATTTGCAGATTCTTGAAGGTGTTAGTACACAATTACAGTCTTCCGGTTTGGTAGCCCATGAAAATAGTACCTTTAGAAATTTAGCACTTGCCGTTTTTGGGCCCTCTATGGCGTAAATGGGTGCTTTATTCGACTTTAAATGTACATGTGATTCAACATTGGTCTATATTTGTCAGGCTGATGCAGAAAAATGCATCTTTGTGTGGACTATTTTGTCACAGACTCCCCGGCGCACTCCCCAGGTAAGGTCTGACGCGGGTCGGATTTCAGCCCGGATTTTTTGACCGTTCCCCAAAGAACGGAGAATGCTGAGAAAACGAGATTATCAAGGTAGGTTGTCTTTTCACTTTTTTGATAGGTGAATGACAGATCTTGCCACTCACAGACAGAAAAAGGTCCAAGCAATGTCCTGGAAAAATTTGCAGATGCTCGAATTCTGCCATTTTACATGGAGTTGAATGGGACCGATTAATTGTGCACCGAACCCTATAAGAGAGAAGGTGAAAAAAACGAAAATCTTTGTAAAACAGTCATTTTTCAATGAATTCAGATGAAATTTCGCACACAGATCAGGAATCAAAATAGAAATAATTTGAAAGTATTTTTGGAAGAAATTTAAATTTAAATTTTAAAATTTTATTGAATTTTAGTTTAAATTTTAAATTTTTCTTAAAATCATTTTTAAAGCCTGGTTCTCTCGAGGAAAGACCCAAATTGCATTATATACCAGAAAATGCAATTAAATGGCCATACACAAACAGTTTTGACCAGGATTTGACTAATCAATCCGAGCAGGCTGACCGTGATACTCCGTTTTTGCAGACTGGCTAGCACTGCTGTGCAAGTTAATTTTTGTGATTGTATTCCCTTTTCTACTGAAATGTGCTATGAGTGCTTACTCACTTTAACTGTACCAGTATGGTGACTTAGCATATGGGTATTAATTAAAACACTCTTAGGATACTTGCACCCATTAGAACCGCCTCATAGAGATTGCACTTAAAGGCATAATGATGAGGATCCACAAGGACTGGTCGGGACCGTTCCCCCAAGCAGGTTCCCTTGCCTCATTGCTTAGATCAATAAAATTCAATTGTATTTGCCTGTTCAACTCGCCGGGTCGAGGCTGTTCTAATTTGAACACAAACTTAAACTTTTTCAGCTAACCAAATCAACTGCAGCCCCCCCCCCCCCAGCTTCACCCGAGATCAAATTTTGTTCTTATTTCGACCACGCAAGCAGTAGTATTGTTTGGTACTCATTAGAGTCGCCTCACACTCAAAATTGTTTATGAAGCTATTCATTAGAACCGCCTCGCATAGATAATGATATAACACAGTTATTAAAGCTCATTTAGTTACCTAACCCCCAATGAAGCACTTTCACACAGATACATGTATTATGTGCTTAAGCGGGTTTTGATATTTCTCGTTCGACGAGGCCGTTCTAATGAGTAATCTTTACTTCAGTCTTTTCAGAAATTTCAAATTTGGGACATAGTTTCATCAAAAAAAGAGGATGAGCAACTTCCATTATGATATGGGCATTAAATCTAGACCTAGGTCTCAAATCTTTCCCACTCTGGCCATTTTGGTAGCATGTAAATTACGGAATATTTCACATTCAGAACGAGCAGTGTAGATCATGATTAGAATGAAATAATGTGTTTCGTCCAGCCTCAGGCACTCATCAGTGAAGCTGCTCTACTTCAGACACAAAGTAAGTGGTATAAATTGCTGTTTTCAGCATGCTTGGGTGCAACGTAGCTTGGTTTTGGGGGCAAATTTGAATGTGATTCAAAACTGTTCGTGATTTTGCTTAAAATCACTTTAAAATTTGATTTTTTAGCTTCAGTTTTTAAATTTTGTAACTAAAGTTTATGTGAGATTATCCTTTAATGACTCTTACAGATGCCTAAACTTTCTTTATTGCTTTTGGGTTATTGAGATTCGTTGAAATAATTGAAACTATGAACTTTTTCATCAGACTAGTTTGAATAATTGAACTTTTGCATGTGTCAGCTTGTGAGGGGGGTCACATATGAAATCCTGGATTTGTATCGCTTTTTGGTGACTGAGTTAGTCTTTTTGGACGATTATTTGCTTAACTATATGAGTTTGATATGTCACAGAGACAAAATTTAAAAATTCGAAAATTTGCAGATTCTTGAATATAAGAGAGAAGGTGAAAAAAACGAAAATCTTTGTAAAACAGTCATTTTTCAATGAATTCAGATGAAATTTCGCACACAGATCAGGAATCAAAATAGAAATAATTTGAAAGTATTTTTGGAAGAAATTTAAATTTAAATTTTAAAATTTTATTGAATTTTAGTTTAAATTTTAAATTTTTCTTAAAATCATTTTTAAAGCCTGGTTCTCTCGAGGAAAGACCCAAATTGCATTATATACCAGAAAATGCAATTAAATGGCCATACACAAACAGTTTTGACCAGGATTTGACTAATCAATCCGAGCAGGCTGACCGTGATACTCCGTTTTTGCAGACTGGCTAGCACTGCTGTGCAAGTTAATTTTTGTGATTGTATTCCCTTTTCTACTGAAATGTGCTATGAGTGCTTACTCACTTTAACTGTACCAGTATGGTGACTTAGCATATGGGTATTAATTAAAACACTCTTAGGATACTTGCACCCATTAGAACCGCCTCATAGAGATTGCACTTAAAGGCATAATGATGAGGATCCACAAGGACTGGTCGGGACCGTTCCCCCAAGCAGGTTCCCTTGCCTCATTGCTTAGATCAATAAAATTCAATTGTATTTGCCTGTTCAACTCGCCGGGTCGAGGCTGTTCTAATTTGAACACAAACTTAAACTTTTTCAGCTAACCAAATCAACTGCAGCCCCCCCCCCCCCAGCTTCACCCGAGATCAAATTTTGTTCTTATTTCGACCACGCAAGCAGTAGTATTGTTTGGTACTCATTAGAGTCGCCTCACACTCAAAATTGTTTATGAAGCTATTCATTAGAACCGCCTCGCATAGATAATGATATAACACAGTTATTAAAGCTCATTTAGTTACCTAACCCCCAATGAAGCACTTTCACACAGATACATGTATTATGTGCTTAAGCGGGTTTTGATATTTCTCGTTCGACGAGGCCGTTCTAATGAGTAATCTTTACTTCAGTCTTTTCAGAAATTTCAAATTTGGGACATAGTTTCATCAAAAAAAGAGGATGAGCAACTTCCATTATGATATGGGCATTAAATCTAGACCTAGGTCTCAAATCTTTCCCACTCTGGCCATTTTGGTAGCATGTAAATTACGGAATATTTCACATTCAGAACGAGCAGTGTAGATCATGATTAGAATGAAATAATGTGTTTCGTCCAGCCTCAGGCACTCATCAGTGAAGCTGCTCTACTTCAGACACAAAGTAAGTGGTATAAATTGCTGTTTTCAGCATGCTTGGGTGCAACGTAGCTTGGTTTTGGGGGCAAATTTGAATGTGATTCAAAACTGTTCGTGATTTTGCTTAAAATCACTTTAAAATTTGATTTTTTAGCTTCAGTTTTTAAATTTTGTAACTAAAGTTTATGTGAGATTATCCTTTAATGACTCTTACAGATGCCTAAACTTTCTTTATTGCTTTTGGGTTATTGAGATTCGTTGAAATAATTGAAACTATGAACTTTTTCATCAGACTAGTTTGAATAATTGAACTTTTGCATGTGTCAGCTTGTGAGGGGGGTCACATATGAAATCCTGGATTTGTATCGCTTTTTGGTGACTGAGTTAGTCTTTTTGGACGATTATTTGCTTAACTATATGAGTTTGATATGTCACAGAGACAAAATTTAAAAATTCGAAAATTTGCAGATTCTTGAAGGTGTTAGTACACAATTACAGTCTTCCGGTTTGGTAGCCCATGAAAATAGTACCTTTAGAAATTTAGCACTTGCCGTTTTTGGGCCCTCTATGGCGTAAATGGGTGCTTTATTCGACTTTAAATGTACATGTGATTCAACATTGGTCTATATTTGTCAGGCTGATGCAGAAAAATGCATCTTTGTGTGGACTATTTTGTCACAGACTCCCCGGCGCACTCCCCAGGTAAGGTCTGACGCGGGTCGGATTTCAGCCCGGATTTTTTGACCGTTCCCCAAAGAACGGAGAATGCTGAGAAAACGAGATTATCAAGGTAGGTTGTCTTTTCACTTTTTTGATAGGTGAATGACAGATCTTGCCACTCACAGACAGAAAAAGGTCCAAGCAATGTCCTGGAAAAATTTGCAGATGCTCGAATTCTGCCATTTTACATGGAGTTGAATGGGACCGATTAATTGTGCACCGAACCCTATAAGAGAGAAGGTGAAAAAAACGAAAATCTTTGTAAAACAGTCATTTTTCAATGAATTCAGATGAAATTTCGCACACAGATCAGGAATCAAAATAGAAATAATTTGAAAGTATTTTTGGAAGAAATTTAAATTTAAATTTTAAAATTTTATTGAATTTTAGTTTAAATTTTAAATTTTTCTTAAAATCATTTTTAAAGCCTGGTTCTCTCGAGGAAAGACCCAAATTGCATTATATACCAGAAAATGCAATTAAATGGCCATACACAAACAGTTTTGACCAGGATTTGACTAATCAATCCGAGCAGGCTGACCGTGATACTCCGTTTTTGCAGACTGGCTAGCACTGCTGTGCAAGTTAATTTTTGTGATTGTATTCCCTTTTCTACTGAAATGTGCTATGAGTGCTTACTCACTTTAACTGTACCAGTATGGTGACTTAGCATATGGGTATTAATTAAAACACTCTTAGGATACTTGCACCCATTAGAACCGCCTCATAGAGATTGCACTTAAAGGCATAATGATGAGGATCCACAAGGACTGGTCGGGACCGTTCCCCCAAGCAGGTTCCCTTGCCTCATTGCTTAGATCAATAAAATTCAATTGTATTTGCCTGTTCAACTCGCCGGGTCGAGGCTGTTCTAATTTGAACACAAACTTAAACTTTTTCAGCTAACCAAATCAACTGCAGCCCCCCCCCCCCCCCCCCCAGCTTCACCCGAGATCAAATTTTGTTCTTATTTCGACCACGCAAGCAGTAGTATTGTTTGGTACTCATTAGAGTCGCCTCACACTCAAAATTGTTTATGAAGCTATTCATTAGAACCGCCTCGCATAGATAATGATATAACACAGTTATTAAAGCTCATTTAGTTACCTAACCCCCAATGAAGCACTTTCACACAGATACATGTATTATGTGCTTAAGCGGGTTTTGATATTTCTCGTTCGACGAGGCCGTTCTAATGAGTAATCTTTACTTCAGTCTTTTCAGAAATTTCAAATTTGGGACATAGTTTCATCAAAAAAAGAGGATGAGCAACTTCCATTATGATATGGGCATTAAATCTAGACCTAGGTCTCAAATCTTTCCCACTCTGGCCATTTTGGTAGCATGTAAATTACGGAATATTTCACATTCAGAACGAGCAGTGTAGATCATGATTAGAATGAAATAATGTGTTTCGTCCAGCCTCAGGCACTCATCAGTGAAGCTGCTCTACTTCAGACACAAAGTAAGTGGTATAAATTGCTGTTTTCAGCATGCTTGGGTGCAACGTAGCTTGGTTTTGGGGGCAAATTTGAATGTGATTCAAAACTGTTCGTGATTTTGCTTAAAATCACTTTAAAATTTGATTTTTTAGCTTCAGTTTTTAAATTTTGTAACTAAAGTTTATGTGAGATTATCCTTTAATGACTCTTACAGATGCCTAAACTTTCTTTATTGCTTTTGGGTTATTGAGATTCGTTGAAATAATTGAAACTATGAACTTTTTCATCAGACTAGTTTGAATAATTGAACTTTTGCATGTGTCAGCTTGTGAGGGGGGTCACATATGAAATCCTGGATTTGTATCGCTTTTTGGTGACTGAGTTAGTCTTTTTGGACGATTATTTGCTTAACTATATGAGTTTGATATGTCACAGAGACAAAATTTAAAAATTCGAAAATTTGCAGATTCTTGAAGGTGTTAGTACACAATTACAGTCTTCCGGTTTGGTAGCCCACGAAAATAGTACCTTTAGAAATTTAGCACTTGCCGTTTTTGGGCCCTCTATGGCGTAAATGGGTGCTTTATTCGACTTTAAATGTACATGTGATTCAACATTGGTCTATATTTGTCAGGCTGATGCAGAAAAATGCATCTTTGTGTGGACTATTTTGTCACAGACTCCCCGGCGCACTCCCCAGGTAAGGTCTGACGCGGGTCGGATTTCAGCCCGGATTTTTTGACCGTTCCCCAAAGAACGGAGAATGCTGAGAAAACGAGATTATCAAGGTAGGTTGTCTTTTCACTTTTTTGATAGGTGAATGACAGATCTTGCCACTCACAGACAGAAAAAGGTCCAAGCAATGTCCTGGAAAAATTTGCAGATGCTCGAATTCTGCCATTTTACATGGAGTTGAATGGGACCGATTAATTGTGCACCGAACCCTATAAGAGAGAAGGTGAAAAAAACGAAAATCTTTGTAAAACAGTCATTTTTCAATGAATTCAGATGAAATTTCGCACACAGATCAGGAATCAAAATAGAAATAATTTGAAAGTATTTTTGGAAGAAATTTAAATTTAAATTTTAAAATTTTATTGAATTTTAGTTTAAATTTTAAATTTTTCTTAAAATCATTTTTAAAGCCTGGTTCTCTCGAGGAAAGACCCAAATTGCATTATATACCAGAAAATGCAATTAAATGGCCATACACAAACAGTTTTGACCAGGATTTGACTAATCAATCCGAGCAGGCTGACCGTGATACTCCGTTTTTGCAGACTGGCTAGCACTGCTGTGCAAGTTAATTTTTGTGATTGTATTCCCTTTTCTACTGAAATGTGCTATGAGTGCTTACTCACTTTAACTGTACCAGTATGGTGACTTAGCATATGGGTATTAATTAAAACACTCTTAGGATACTTGCACCCATTAGAACCGCCTCATAGAGATTGCACTTAAAGGCATAATGATGAGGATCCACAAGGACTGGTCGGGACCGTTCCCCCAAGCAGGTTCCCTTGCCTCATTGCTTAGATCAATAAAATTCAATTGTATTTGCCTGTTCAACTCGCCGGGTCGAGGCTGTTCTAATTTGAACACAAACTTAAACTTTTTCAGCTAACCAAATCAACTGCAGCCCCCCCCCCCAGCTTCACCCGAGATCAAATTTTGTTCTTATTTCGACCACGCAAGCAGTAGTATTGTTTGGTACTCATTAGAGTCGCCTCACACTCAAAATTGTTTATGAAGCTATTCATTAGAACCGCCTCGCATAGATAATGATATAACACAGTTATTAAAGCTCATTTAGTTACCTAACCCCCAATGAAGCACTTTCACACAGATACATGTATTATGTGCTTAAGCGGGTTTTGATATTTCTCGTTCGACGAGGCCGTTCTAATGAGTAATCTTTACTTCAGTCTTTTCAGAAATTTCAAATTTGGGACATAGTTTCATCAAAAAAAGAGGATGAGCAACTTCCATTATGATATGGGCATTAAATCTAGACCTAGGTCTCAAATCTTTCCCACTCTGGCCATTTTGGTAGCATGTAAATTACGGAATATTTCACATTCAGAACGAGCAGTGTAGATCATGATTAGAATGAAATAATGTGTTTCGTCCAGCCTCAGGCACTCATCAGTGAAGCTGCTCTACTTCAGACACAAAGTAAGTGGTATAAATTGCTGTTTTCAGCATGCTTGGGTGCAACGTAGCTTGGTTTTGGGGGCAAATTTGAATGTGATTCAAAACTGTTCGTGATTTTGCTTAAAATCACTTTAAAATTTGATTTTTTAGCTTCAGTTTTTAAATTTTGTAACTAAAGTTTATGTGAGATTATCCTTTAATGACTCTTACAGATGCCTAAACTTTCTTTATTGCTTTTGGGTTATTGAGATTCGTTGAAATAATTGAAACTATGAACTTTTTCATCAGACTAGTTTGAATAATTGAACTTTTGCATGTGTCAGCTTGTGAGGGGGGTCACATATGAAATCCTGGATTTGTATCGCTTTTTGGTGACTGAGTTAGTCTTTTTGGACGATTATTTGCTTAACTATATGAGTTTGATATGTCACAGAGACAAAATTTAAAAATTCGAAAATTTGCAGATTCTTGAAGGTGTTAGTACACAATTACAGTCTTCCGGTTTGGTAGCCCACGAAAATAGTACCTTTAGAAATTTAGCACTTGCCGTTTTTGGGCCCTCTATGGCGTAAATGGGTGCTTTATTCGACTTTAAATGTACATGTGATTCAACATTGGTCTATATTTGTCAGGCTGATGCAGAAAAATGCATCTTTGTGTGGACTATTTTGTCACAGACTCCCCGGCGCACTCCCCAGGTAAGGTCTGACGCGGGTCGGATTTCAGCCCGGATTTTTTGACCGTTCCCCAAAGAACGGAGAATGCTGAGAAAACGAGATTATCAAGGTAGGTTGTCTTTTCACTTTTTTGATAGGTGAATGACAGATCTTGCCACTCACAGACAGAAAAAGGTCCAAGCAATGTCCTGGAAAAATTTGCAGATGCTCGAATTCTGCCATTTTACATGGAGTTGAATGGGACCGATTAATTGTGCACCGAACCCTATAAGAGAGAAGGTGAAAAAAACGAAAATCTTTGTAAAACAGTCATTTTTCAATGAATTCAGATGAAATTTCGCACACAGATCAGGAATCAAAATAGAAATAATTTGAAAGTATTTTTGGAAGAAATTTAAATTTAAATTTTAAAATTTTATTGAATTTTAGTTTAAATTTTAAATTTTTCTTAAAATCATTTTTAAAGCCTGGTTCTCTCGAGGAAAGACCCAAATTGCATTATATACCAGAAAATGCAATTAAATGGCCATACACAAACAGTTTTGACCAGGATTTGACTAATCAATCCGAGCAGGCTGACCGTGATACTCCGTTTTTGCAGACTGGCTAGCACTGCTGTGCAAGTTAATTTTTGTGATTGTATTCCCTTTTCTACTGAAATGTGCTATGAGTGCTTACTCACTTTAACTGTACCAGTATGGTGACTTAGCATATGGGTATTAATTAAAACACTCTTAGGATACTTGCACCCATTAGAACCGCCTCATAGAGATTGCACTTAAAGGCATAATGATGAGGATCCACAAGGACTGGTCGGGACCGTTCCCCCAAGCAGGTTCCCTTGCCTCATTGCTTAGATCAATAAAATTCAATTGTATTTGCCTGTTCAACTCGCCGGGTCGAGGCTGTTCTAATTTGAACACAAACTTAAACTTTTTCAGCTAACCAAATCAACTGCAGCCCCCCCCCCCCCAGCTTCACCCGAGATCAAATTTTGTTCTTATTTCGACCACGCAAGCAGTAGTATTGTTTGGTACTCATTAGAGTCGCCTCACACTCAAAATTGTTTATGAAGCTATTCATTAGAACCGCCTCGCATAGATAATGATATAACACAGTTATTAAAGCTCATTTAGTTACCTAACCCCCAATGAAGCACTTTCACACAGATACATGTATTATGTGCTTAAGCGGGTTTTGATATTTCTCGTTCGACGAGGCCGTTCTAATGAGTAATCTTTACTTCAGTCTTTTCAGAAATTTCAAATTTGGGACATAGTTTCATCAAAAAAAGAGGATGAGCAACTTCCATTATGATATGGGCATTAAATCTAGACCTAGGTCTCAAATCTTTCCCACTCTGGCCATTTTGGTAGCATGTAAATTACGGAATATTTCACATTCAGAACGAGCAGTGTAGATCATGATTAGAATGAAATAATGTGTTTCGTCCAGCCTCAGGCACTCATCAGTGAAGCTGCTCTACTTCAGACACAAAGTAAGTGGTATAAATTGCTGTTTTCAGCATGCTTGGGTGCAACGTAGCTTGGTTTTGGGGGCAAATTTGAATGTGATTCAAAACTGTTCGTGATTTTGCTTAAAATCACTTTAAAATTTGATTTTTTAGCTTCAGTTTTTAAATTTTGTAACTAAAGTTTATGTGAGATTATCCTTTAATGACTCTTACAGATGCCTAAACTTTCTTTATTGCTTTTGGGTTATTGAGATTCGTTGAAATAATTGAAACTATGAACTTTTTCATCAGACTAGTTTGAATAATTGAACTTTTGCATGTGTCAGCTTGTGAGGGGGGTCACATATGAAATCCTGGATTTGTATCGCTTTTTGGTGACTGAGTTAGTCTTTTTGGACGATTATTTGCTTAACTATATGAGTTTGATATGTCACAGAGACAAAATTTAAAAATTCGAAAATTTGCAGATTCTTGAATATAAGAGAGAAGGTGAAAAAAACGAAAATCTTTGTAAAACAGTCATTTTTCAATGAATTCAGATGAAATTTCGCACACAGATCAGGAATCAAAATAGAAATAATTTGAAAGTATTTTTGGAAGAAATTTAAATTTAAATTTTAAAATTTTATTGAATTTTAGTTTAAATTTTAAATTTTTCTTAAAATCATTTTTAAAGCCTGGTTCTCTCGAGGAAAGACCCAAATTGCATTATATACCAGAAAATGCAATTAAATGGCCATACACAAACAGTTTTGACCAGGATTTGACTAATCAATCCGAGCAGGCTGACCGTGATACTCCGTTTTTGCAGACTGGCTAGCACTGCTGTGCAAGTTAATTTTTGTGATTGTATTCCCTTTTCTACTGAAATGTGCTATGAGTGCTTACTCACTTTAACTGTACCAGTATGGTGACTTAGCATATGGGTATTAATTAAAACACTCTTAGGATACTTGCACCCATTAGAACCGCCTCATAGAGATTGCACTTAAAGGCATAATGATGAGGATCCACAAGGACTGGTCGGGACCGTTCCCCCAAGCAGGTTCCCTTGCCTCATTGCTTAGATCAATAAAATTCAATTGTATTTGCCTGTTCAACTCGCCGGGTCGAGGCTGTTCTAATTTGAACACAAACTTAAACTTTTTCAGCTAACCAAATCAACTGCAGCCCCCCCCCCCCCAGCTTCACCCGAGATCAAATTTTGTTCTTATTTCGACCACGCAAGCAGTAGTATTGTTTGGTACTCATTAGAGTCGCCTCACACTCAAAATTGTTTATGAAGCTATTCATTAGAACCGCCTCGCATAGATAATGATATAACACAGTTATTAAAGCTCATTTAGTTACCTAACCCCCAATGAAGCACTTTCACACAGATACATGTATTATGTGCTTAAGCGGGTTTTGATATTTCTCGTTCGACGAGGCCGTTCTAATGAGTAATCTTTACTTCAGTCTTTTCAGAAATTTCAAATTTGGGACATAGTTTCATCAAAAAAAGAGGATGAGCAACTTCCATTATGATATGGGCATTAAATCTAGACCTAGGTCTCAAATCTTTCCCACTCTGGCCATTTTGGTAGCATGTAAATTACGGAATATTTCACATTCAGAACGAGCAGTGTAGATCATGATTAGAATGAAATAATGTGTTTCGTCCAGCCTCAGGCACTCATCAGTGAAGCTGCTCTACTTCAGACACAAAGTAAGTGGTATAAATTGCTGTTTTCAGCATGCTTGGGTGCAACGTAGCTTGGTTTTGGGGGCAAATTTGAATGTGATTCAAAACTGTTCGTGATTTTGCTTAAAATCACTTTAAAATTTGATTTTTTAGCTTCAGTTTTTAAATTTTGTAACTAAAGTTTATGTGAGATTATCCTTTAATGACTCTTACAGATGCCTAAACTTTCTTTATTGCTTTTGGGTTATTGAGATTCGTTGAAATAATTGAAACTATGAACTTTTTCATCAGACTAGTTTGAATAATTGAACTTTTGCATGTGTCAGCTTGTGAGGGGGGTCACATATGAAATCCTGGATTTGTATCGCTTTTTGGTGACTGAGTTAGTCTTTTTGGACGATTATTTGCTTAACTATATGAGTTTGATATGTCACAGAGACAAAATTTAAAAATTCGAAAATTTGCAGATTCTTGAAGGTGTTAGTACACAATTACAGTCTTCCGGTTTGGTAGCCCATGAAAATAGTACCTTTAGAAATTTAGCACTTGCCGTTTTTGGGCCCTCTATGGCGTAAATGGGTGCTTTATTCGACTTTAAATGTACATGTGATTCAACATTGGTCTATATTTGTCAGGCTGATGCAGAAAAATGCATCTTTGTGTGGACTATTTTGTCACAGACTCCCCGGCGCACTCCCCAGGTAAGGTCTGACGCGGGTCGGATTTCAGCCCGGATTTTTTGACCGTTCCCCAAAGAACGGAGAATGCTGAGAAAACGAGATTATCAAGGTAGGTTGTCTTTTCACTTTTTTGATAGGTGAATGACAGATCTTGCCACTCACAGACAGAAAAAGGTCCAAGCAATGTCCTGGAAAAATTTGCAGATGCTCGAATTCTGCCATTTTACATGGAGTTGAATGGGACCGATTAATTGTGCACCGAACCCTATAAGAGAGAAGGTGAAAAAAACGAAAATCTTTGTAAAACAGTCATTTTTCAATGAATTCAGATGAAATTTCGCACACAGATCAGGAATCAAAATAGAAATAATTTGAAAGTATTTTTGGAAGAAATTTAAATTTAAATTTTAAAATTTTATTGAATTTTAGTTTAAATTTTAAATTTTTCTTAAAATCATTTTTAAAGCCTGGTTCTCTCGAGGAAAGACCCAAATTGCATTATATACCAGAAAATGCAATTAAATGGCCATACACAAACAGTTTTGACCAGGATTTGACTAATCAATCCGAGCAGGCTGACCGTGATACTCCGTTTTTGCAGACTGGCTAGCACTGCTGTGCAAGTTAATTTTTGTGATTGTATTCCCTTTTCTACTGAAATGTGCTATGAGTGCTTACTCACTTTAACTGTACCAGTATGGTGACTTAGCATATGGGTATTAATTAAAACACTCTTAGGATACTTGCACCCATTAGAACCGCCTCATAGAGATTGCACTTAAAGGCATAATGATGAGGATCCACAAGGACTGGTCGGGACCGTTCCCCCAAGCAGGTTCCCTTGCCTCATTGCTTAGATCAATAAAATTCAATTGTATTTGCCTGTTCAACTCGCCGGGTCGAGGCTGTTCTAATTTGAACACAAACTTAAACTTTTTCAGCTAACCAAATCAACTGCAGCCCCCCCCCCCCCAGCTTCACCCGAGATCAAATTTTGTTCTTATTTCGACCACGCAAGCAGTAGTATTGTTTGGTACTCATTAGAGTCGCCTCACACTCAAAATTGTTTATGAAGCTATTCATTAGAACCGCCTCGCATAGATAATGATATAACACAGTTATTAAAGCTCATTTAGTTACCTAACCCCCAATGAAGCACTTTCACACAGATACATGTATTATGTGCTTAAGCGGGTTTTGATATTTCTCGTTCGACGAGGCCGTTCTAATGAGTAATCTTTACTTCAGTCTTTTCAGAAATTTCAAATTTGGGACATAGTTTCATCAAAAAAAGAGGATGAGCAACTTCCATTATGATATGGGCATTAAATCTAGACCTAGGTCTCAAATCTTTCCCACTCTGGCCATTTTGGTAGCATGTAAATTACGGAATATTTCACATTCAGAACGAGCAGTGTAGATCATGATTAGAATGAAATAATGTGTTTCGTCCAGCCTCAGGCACTCATCAGTGAAGCTGCTCTACTTCAGACACAAAGTAAGTGGTATAAATTGCTGTTTTCAGCATGCTTGGGTGCAACGTAGCTTGGTTTTGGGGGCAAATTTGAATGTGATTCAAAACTGTTCGTGATTTTGCTTAAAATCACTTTAAAATTTGATTTTTTAGCTTCAGTTTTTAAATTTTGTAACTAAAGTTTATGTGAGATTATCCTTTAATGACTCTTACAGATGCCTAAACTTTCTTTATTGCTTTTGGGTTATTGAGATTCGTTGAAATAATTGAAACTATGAACTTTTTCATCAGACTAGTTTGAATAATTGAACTTTTGCATGTGTCAGCTTGTGAGGGGGGTCACATATGAAATCCTGGATTTGTATCGCTTTTTGGTGACTGAGTTAGTCTTTTTGGACGATTATTTGCTTAACTATATGAGTTTGATATGTCACAGAGACAAAATTTAAAAATTCGAAAATTTGCAGATTCTTGAATATAAGAGAGAAGGTGAAAAAAACGAAAATCTTTGTAAAACAGTCATTTTTCAATGAATTCAGATGAAATTTCGCACACAGATCAGGAATCAAAATAGAAATAATTTGAAAGTATTTTTGGAAGAAATTTAAATTTAAATTTTAAAATTTTATTGAATTTTAGTTTAAATTTTAAATTTTTCTTAAAATCATTTTTAAAGCCTGGTTCTCTCGAGGAAAGACCCAAATTGCATTATATACCAGAAAATGCAATTAAATGGCCATACACAAACAGTTTTGACCAGGATTTGACTAATCAATCCGAGCAGGCTGACCGTGATACTCCGTTTTTGCAGACTGGCTAGCACTGCTGTGCAAGTTAATTTTTGTGATTGTATTCCCTTTTCTACTGAAATGTGCTATGAGTGCTTACTCACTTTAACTGTACCAGTATGGTGACTTAGCATATGGGTATTAATTAAAACACTCTTAGGATACTTGCACCCATTAGAACCGCCTCATAGAGATTGCACTTAAAGGCATAATGATGAGGATCCACAAGGACTGGTCGGGACCGTTCCCCCAAGCAGGTTCCCTTGCCTCATTGCTTAGATCAATAAAATTCAATTGTATTTGCCTGTTCAACTCGCCGGGTCGAGGCTGTTCTAATTTGAACACAAACTTAAACTTTTTCAGCTAACCAAATCAACTGCAGCCCCCCCCCCCCCAGCTTCACCCGAGATCAAATTTTGTTCTTATTTCGACCACGCAAGCAGTAGTATTGTTTGGTACTCATTAGAGTCGCCTCACACTCAAAATTGTTTATGAAGCTATTCATTAGAACCGCCTCGCATAGATAATGATATAACACAGTTATTAAAGCTCATTTAGTTACCTAACCCCCAATGAAGCACTTTCACACAGATACATGTATTATGTGCTTAAGCGGGTTTTGATATTTCTCGTTCGACGAGGCCGTTCTAATGAGTAATCTTTACTTCAGTCTTTTCAGAAATTTCAAATTTGGGACATAGTTTCATCAAAAAAAGAGGATGAGCAACTTCCATTATGATATGGGCATTAAATCTAGACCTAGGTCTCAAATCTTTCCCACTCTGGCCATTTTGGTAGCATGTAAATTACGGAATATTTCACATTCAGAACGAGCAGTGTAGATCATGATTAGAATGAAATAATGTGTTTCGTCCAGCCTCAGGCACTCATCAGTGAAGCTGCTCTACTTCAGACACAAAGTAAGTGGTATAAATTGCTGTTTTCAGCATGCTTGGGTGCAACGTAGCTTGGTTTTGGGGGCAAATTTGAATGTGATTCAAAACTGTTCGTGATTTTGCTTAAAATCACTTTAAAATTTGATTTTTTAGCTTCAGTTTTTAAATTTTGTAACTAAAGTTTATGTGAGATTATCCTTTAATGACTCTTACAGATGCCTAAACTTTCTTTATTGCTTTTGGGTTATTGAGATTCGTTGAAATAATTGAAACTATGAACTTTTTCATCAGACTAGTTTGAATAATTGAACTTTTGCATGTGTCAGCTTGTGAGGGGGGTCACATATGAAATCCTGGATTTGTATCGCTTTTTGGTGACTGAGTTAGTCTTTTTGGACGATTATTTGCTTAACTATATGAGTTTGATATGTCACAGAGACAAAATTTAAAAATTCGAAAATTTGCAGATTCTTGAAGGTGTTAGTACACAATTACAGTCTTCCGGTTTGGTAGCCCATGAAAATAGTACCTTTAGAAATTTAGCACTTGCCGTTTTTGGGCCCTCTATGGCGTAAATGGGTGCTTTATTCGACTTTAAATGTACATGTGATTCAACATTGGTCTATATTTGTCAGGCTGATGCAGAAAAATGCATCTTTGTGTGGACTATTTTGTCACAGACTCCCCGGCGCACTCCCCAGGTAAGGTCTGACGCGGGTCGGATTTCAGCCCGGATTTTTTGACCGTTCCCCAAAGAACGGAGAATGCTGAGAAAACGAGATTATCAAGGTAGGTTGTCTTTTCACTTTTTTGATAGGTGAATGACAGATCTTGCCACTCACAGACAGAAAAAGGTCCAAGCAATGTCCTGGAAAAATTTGCAGATGCTCGAATTCTGCCATTTTACATGGAGTTGAATGGGACCGATTAATTGTGCACCGAACCCTATAAGAGAGAAGGTGAAAAAAACGAAAATCTTTGTAAAACAGTCATTTTTCAATGAATTCAGATGAAATTTCGCACACAGATCAGGAATCAAAATAGAAATAATTTGAAAGTATTTTTGGAAGAAATTTAAATTTAAATTTTAAAATTTTATTGAATTTTAGTTTAAATTTTAAATTTTTCTTAAAATCATTTTTAAAGCCTGGTTCTCTCGAGGAAAGACCCAAATTGCATTATATACCAGAAAATGCAATTAAATGGCCATACACAAACAGTTTTGACCAGGATTTGACTAATCAATCCGAGCAGGCTGACCGTGATACTCCGTTTTTGCAGACTGGCTAGCACTGCTGTGCAAGTTAATTTTTGTGATTGTATTCCCTTTTCTACTGAAATGTGCTATGAGTGCTTACTCACTTTAACTGTACCAGTATGGTGACTTAGCATATGGGTATTAATTAAAACACTCTTAGGATACTTGCACCCATTAGAACCGCCTCATAGAGATTGCACTTAAAGGCATAATGATGAGGATCCACAAGGACTGGTCGGGACCGTTCCCCCAAGCAGGTTCCCTTGCCTCATTGCTTAGATCAATAAAATTCAATTGTATTTGCCTGTTCAACTCGCCGGGTCGAGGCTGTTCTAATTTGAACACAAACTTAAACTTTTTCAGCTAACCAAATCAACTGCAGCCCCCCCCCCCCCCCCCCCAGCTTCACCCGAGATCAAATTTTGTTCTTATTTCGACCACGCAAGCAGTAGTATTGTTTGGTACTCATTAGAGTCGCCTCACACTCAAAATTGTTTATGAAGCTATTCATTAGAACCGCCTCGCATAGATAATGATATAACACAGTTATTAAAGCTCATTTAGTTACCTAACCCCCAATGAAGCACTTTCACACAGATACATGTATTATGTGCTTAAGCGGGTTTTGATATTTCTCGTTCGACGAGGCCGTTCTAATGAGTAATCTTTACTTCAGTCTTTTCAGAAATTTCAAATTTGGGACATAGTTTCATCAAAAAAAGAGGATGAGCAACTTCCATTATGATATGGGCATTAAATCTAGACCTAGGTCTCAAATCTTTCCCACTCTGGCCATTTTGGTAGCATGTAAATTACGGAATATTTCACATTCAGAACGAGCAGTGTAGATCATGATTAGAATGAAATAATGTGTTTCGTCCAGCCTCAGGCACTCATCAGTGAAGCTGCTCTACTTCAGACACAAAGTAAGTGGTATAAATTGCTGTTTTCAGCATGCTTGGGTGCAACGTAGCTTGGTTTTGGGGGCAAATTTGAATGTGATTCAAAACTGTTCGTGATTTTGCTTAAAATCACTTTAAAATTTGATTTTTTAGCTTCAGTTTTTAAATTTTGTAACTAAAGTTTATGTGAGATTATCCTTTAATGACTCTTACAGATGCCTAAACTTTCTTTATTGCTTTTGGGTTATTGAGATTCGTTGAAATAATTGAAACTATGAACTTTTTCATCAGACTAGTTTGAATAATTGAACTTTTGCATGTGTCAGCTTGTGAGGGGGGTCACATATGAAATCCTGGATTTGTATCGCTTTTTGGTGACTGAGTTAGTCTTTTTGGACGATTATTTGCTTAACTATATGAGTTTGATATGTCACAGAGACAAAATTTAAAAATTCGAAAATTTGCAGATTCTTGAAGGTGTTAGTACACAATTACAGTCTTCCGGTTTGGTAGCCCACGAAAATAGTACCTTTAGAAATTTAGCACTTGCCGTTTTTGGGCCCTCTATGGCGTAAATGGGTGCTTTATTCGACTTTAAATGTACATGTGATTCAACATTGGTCTATATTTGTCAGGCTGATGCAGAAAAATGCATCTTTGTGTGGACTATTTTGTCACAGACTCCCCGGCGCACTCCCCAGGTAAGGTCTGACGCGGGTCGGATTTCAGCCCGGATTTTTTGACCGTTCCCCAAAGAACGGAGAATGCTGAGAAAACGAGATTATCAAGGTAGGTTGTCTTTTCACTTTTTTGATAGGTGAATGACAGATCTTGCCACTCACAGACAGAAAAAGGTCCAAGCAATGTCCTGGAAAAATTTGCAGATGCTCGAATTCTGCCATTTTACATGGAGTTGAATGGGACCGATTAATTGTGCACCGAACCCTATAAGAGAGAAGGTGAAAAAAACGAAAATCTTTGTAAAACAGTCATTTTTCAATGAATTCAGATGAAATTTCGCACACAGATCAGGAATCAAAATAGAAATAATTTGAAAGTATTTTTGGAAGAAATTTAAATTTAAATTTTAAAATTTTATTGAATTTTAGTTTAAATTTTAAATTTTTCTTAAAATCATTTTTAAAGCCTGGTTCTCTCGAGGAAAGACCCAAATTGCATTATATACCAGAAAATGCAATTAAATGGCCATACACAAACAGTTTTGACCAGGATTTGACTAATCAATCCGAGCAGGCTGACCGTGATACTCCGTTTTTGCAGACTGGCTAGCACTGCTGTGCAAGTTAATTTTTGTGATTGTATTCCCTTTTCTACTGAAATGTGCTATGAGTGCTTACTCACTTTAACTGTACCAGTATGGTGACTTAGCATATGGGTATTAATTAAAACACTCTTAGGATACTTGCACCCATTAGAACCGCCTCATAGAGATTGCACTTAAAGGCATAATGATGAGGATCCACAAGGACTGGTCGGGACCGTTCCCCCAAGCAGGTTCCCTTGCCTCATTGCTTAGATCAATAAAATTCAATTGTATTTGCCTGTTCAACTCGCCGGGTCGAGGCTGTTCTAATTTGAACACAAACTTAAACTTTTTCAGCTAACCAAATCAACTGCAGCCCCCCCCCCCAGCTTCACCCGAGATCAAATTTTGTTCTTATTTCGACCACGCAAGCAGTAGTATTGTTTGGTACTCATTAGAGTCGCCTCACACTCAAAATTGTTTATGAAGCTATTCATTAGAACCGCCTCGCATAGATAATGATATAACACAGTTATTAAAGCTCATTTAGTTACCTAACCCCCAATGAAGCACTTTCACACAGATACATGTATTATGTGCTTAAGCGGGTTTTGATATTTCTCGTTCGACGAGGCCGTTCTAATGAGTAATCTTTACTTCAGTCTTTTCAGAAATTTCAAATTTGGGACATAGTTTCATCAAAAAAAGAGGATGAGCAACTTCCATTATGATATGGGCATTAAATCTAGACCTAGGTCTCAAATCTTTCCCACTCTGGCCATTTTGGTAGCATGTAAATTACGGAATATTTCACATTCAGAACGAGCAGTGTAGATCATGATTAGAATGAAATAATGTGTTTCGTCCAGCCTCAGGCACTCATCAGTGAAGCTGCTCTACTTCAGACACAAAGTAAGTGGTATAAATTGCTGTTTTCAGCATGCTTGGGTGCAACGTAGCTTGGTTTTGGGGGCAAATTTGAATGTGATTCAAAACTGTTCGTGATTTTGCTTAAAATCACTTTAAAATTTGATTTTTTAGCTTCAGTTTTTAAATTTTGTAACTAAAGTTTATGTGAGATTATCCTTTAATGACTCTTACAGATGCCTAAACTTTCTTTATTGCTTTTGGGTTATTGAGATTCGTTGAAATAATTGAAACTATGAACTTTTTCATCAGACTAGTTTGAATAATTGAACTTTTGCATGTGTCAGCTTGTGAGGGGGGTCACATATGAAATCCTGGATTTGTATCGCTTTTTGGTGACTGAGTTAGTCTTTTTGGACGATTATTTGCTTAACTATATGAGTTTGATATGTCACAGAGACAAAATTTAAAAATTCGAAAATTTGCAGATTCTTGAAGGTGTTAGTACACAATTACAGTCTTCCGGTTTGGTAGCCCACGAAAATAGTACCTTTAGAAATTTAGCACTTGCCGTTTTTGGGCCCTCTATGGCGTAAATGGGTGCTTTATTCGACTTTAAATGTACATGTGATTCAACATTGGTCTATATTTGTCAGGCTGATGCAGAAAAATGCATCTTTGTGTGGACTATTTTGTCACAGACTCCCCGGCGCACTCCCCAGGTAAGGTCTGACGCGGGTCGGATTTCAGCCCGGATTTTTTGACCGTTCCCCAAAGAACGGAGAATGCTGAGAAAACGAGATTATCAAGGTAGGTTGTCTTTTCACTTTTTTGATAGGTGAATGACAGATCTTGCCACTCACAGACAGAAAAAGGTCCAAGCAATGTCCTGGAAAAATTTGCAGATGCTCGAATTCTGCCATTTTACATGGAGTTGAATGGGACCGATTAATTGTGCACCGAACCCTATAAGAGAGAAGGTGAAAAAAACGAAAATCTTTGTAAAACAGTCATTTTTCAATGAATTCAGATGAAATTTCGCACACAGATCAGGAATCAAAATAGAAATAATTTGAAAGTATTTTTGGAAGAAATTTAAATTTAAATTTTAAAATTTTATTGAATTTTAGTTTAAATTTTAAATTTTTCTTAAAATCATTTTTAAAGCCTGGTTCTCTCGAGGAAAGACCCAAATTGCATTATATACCAGAAAATGCAATTAAATGGCCATACACAAACAGTTTTGACCAGGATTTGACTAATCAATCCGAGCAGGCTGACCGTGATACTCCGTTTTTGCAGACTGGCTAGCACTGCTGTGCAAGTTAATTTTTGTGATTGTATTCCCTTTTCTACTGAAATGTGCTATGAGTGCTTACTCACTTTAACTGTACCAGTATGGTGACTTAGCATATGGGTATTAATTAAAACACTCTTAGGATACTTGCACCCATTAGAACCGCCTCATAGAGATTGCACTTAAAGGCATAATGATGAGGATCCACAAGGACTGGTCGGGACCGTTCCCCCAAGCAGGTTCCCTTGCCTCATTGCTTAGATCAATAAAATTCAATTGTATTTGCCTGTTCAACTCGCCGGGTCGAGGCTGTTCTAATTTGAACACAAACTTAAACTTTTTCAGCTAACCAAATCAACTGCAGCCCCCCCCCCCCCAGCTTCACCCGAGATCAAATTTTGTTCTTATTTCGACCACGCAAGCAGTAGTATTGTTTGGTACTCATTAGAGTCGCCTCACACTCAAAATTGTTTATGAAGCTATTCATTAGAACCGCCTCGCATAGATAATGATATAACACAGTTATTAAAGCTCATTTAGTTACCTAACCCCCAATGAAGCACTTTCACACAGATACATGTATTATGTGCTTAAGCGGGTTTTGATATTTCTCGTTCGACGAGGCCGTTCTAATGAGTAATCTTTACTTCAGTCTTTTCAGAAATTTCAAATTTGGGACATAGTTTCATCAAAAAAAGAGGATGAGCAACTTCCATTATGATATGGGCATTAAATCTAGACCTAGGTCTCAAATCTTTCCCACTCTGGCCATTTTGGTAGCATGTAAATTACGGAATATTTCACATTCAGAACGAGCAGTGTAGATCATGATTAGAATGAAATAATGTGTTTCGTCCAGCCTCAGGCACTCATCAGTGAAGCTGCTCTACTTCAGACACAAAGTAAGTGGTATAAATTGCTGTTTTCAGCATGCTTGGGTGCAACGTAGCTTGGTTTTGGGGGCAAATTTGAATGTGATTCAAAACTGTTCGTGATTTTGCTTAAAATCACTTTAAAATTTGATTTTTTAGCTTCAGTTTTTAAATTTTGTAACTAAAGTTTATGTGAGATTATCCTTTAATGACTCTTACAGATGCCTAAACTTTCTTTATTGCTTTTGGGTTATTGAGATTCGTTGAAATAATTGAAACTATGAACTTTTTCATCAGACTAGTTTGAATAATTGAACTTTTGCATGTGTCAGCTTGTGAGGGGGGTCACATATGAAATCCTGGATTTGTATCGCTTTTTGGTGACTGAGTTAGTCTTTTTGGACGATTATTTGCTTAACTATATGAGTTTGATATGTCACAGAGACAAAATTTAAAAATTCGAAAATTTGCAGATTCTTGAAGGTGTTAGTACACAATTACAGTCTTCCGGTTTGGTAGCCCACGAAAATAGTACCTTTAGAAATTTAGCACTTGCCGTTTTTGGGCCCTCTATGGCGTAAATGGGTGCTTTATTCGACTTTAAATGTACATGTGATTCAACATTGGTCTATATTTGTCAGGCTGATGCAGAAAAATGCATCTTTGTGTGGACTATTTTGTCACAGACTCCCCGGCGCACTCCCCAGGTAAGGTCTGACGCGGGTCGGATTTCAGCCCGGATTTTTTGACCGTTCCCCAAAGAACGGAGAATGCTGAGAAAACGAGATTATCAAGGTAGGTTGTCTTTTCACTTTTTTGATAGGTGAATGACAGATCTTGCCACTCACAGACAGAAAAAGGTCCAAGCAATGTCCTGGAAAAATTTGCAGATGCTCGAATTCTGCCATTTTACATGGAGTTGAATGGGACCGATTAATTGTGCACCGAACCCTATAAGAGAGAAGGTGAAAAAAACGAAAATCTTTGTAAAACAGTCATTTTTCAATGAATTCAGATGAAATTTCGCACACAGATCAGGAATCAAAATAGAAATAATTTGAAAGTATTTTTGGAAGAAATTTAAATTTAAATTTTAAAATTTTATTGAATTTTAGTTTAAATTTTAAATTTTTCTTAAAATCATTTTTAAAGCCTGGTTCTCTCGAGGAAAGACCCAAATTGCATTATATACCAGAAAATGCAATTAAATGGCCATACACAAACAGTTTTGACCAGGATTTGACTAATCAATCCGAGCAGGCTGACCGTGATACTCCGTTTTTGCAGACTGGCTAGCACTGCTGTGCAAGTTAATTTTTGTGATTGTATTCCCTTTTCTACTGAAATGTGCTATGAGTGCTTACTCACTTTAACTGTACCAGTATGGTGACTTAGCATATGGGTATTAATTAAAACACTCTTAGGATACTTGCACCCATTAGAACCGCCTCATAGAGATTGCACTTAAAGGCATAATGATGAGGATCCACAAGGACTGGTCGGGACCGTTCCCCCAAGCAGGTTCCCTTGCCTCATTGCTTAGATCAATAAAATTCAATTGTATTTGCCTGTTCAACTCGCCGGGTCGAGGCTGTTCTAATTTGAACACAAACTTAAACTTTTTCAGCTAACCAAATCAACTGCAGCCCCCCCCCCCCAGCTTCACCCGAGATCAAATTTTGTTCTTATTTCGACCACGCAAGCAGTAGTATTGTTTGGTACTCATTAGAGTCGCCTCACACTCAAAATTGTTTATGAAGCTATTCATTAGAACCGCCTCGCATAGATAATGATATAACACAGTTATTAAAGCTCATTTAGTTACCTAACCCCCAATGAAGCACTTTCACACAGATACATGTATTATGTGCTTAAGCGGGTTTTGATATTTCTCGTTCGACGAGGCCGTTCTAATGAGTAATCTTTACTTCAGTCTTTTCAGAAATTTCAAATTTGGGACATAGTTTCATCAAAAAAAGAGGATGAGCAACTTCCATTATGATATGGGCATTAAATCTAGACCTAGGTCTCAAATCTTTCCCACTCTGGCCATTTTGGTAGCATGTAAATTACGGAATATTTCACATTCAGAACGAGCAGTGTAGATCATGATTAGAATGAAATAATGTGTTTCGTCCAGCCTCAGGCACTCATCAGTGAAGCTGCTCTACTTCAGACACAAAGTAAGTGGTATAAATTGCTGTTTTCAGCATGCTTGGGTGCAACGTAGCTTGGTTTTGGGGGCAAATTTGAATGTGATTCAAAACTGTTCGTGATTTTGCTTAAAATCACTTTAAAATTTGATTTTTTAGCTTCAGTTTTTAAATTTTGTAACTAAAGTTTATGTGAGATTATCCTTTAATGACTCTTACAGATGCCTAAACTTTCTTTATTGCTTTTGGGTTATTGAGATTCGTTGAAATAATTGAAACTATGAACTTTTTCATCAGACTAGTTTGAATAATTGAACTTTTGCATGTGTCAGCTTGTGAGGGGGGTCACATATGAAATCCTGGATTTGTATCGCTTTTTGGTGACTGAGTTAGTCTTTTTGGACGATTATTTGCTTAACTATATGAGTTTGATATGTCACAGAGACAAAATTTAAAAATTCGAAAATTTGCAGATTCTTGAAGGTGTTAGTACACAATTACAGTCTTCCGGTTTGGTAGCCCACGAAAATAGTACCTTTAGAAATTTAGCACTTGCCGTTTTTGGGCCCTCTATGGCGTAAATGGGTGCTTTATTCGACTTTAAATGTACATGTGATTCAACATTGGTCTATATTTGTCAGGCTGATGCAGAAAAATGCATCTTTGTGTGGACTATTTTGTCACAGACTCCCCGGCGCACTCCCCAGGTAAGGTCTGACGCGGGTCGGATTTCAGCCCGGATTTTTTGACCGTTCCCCAAAGAACGGAGAATGCTGAGAAAACGAGATTATCAAGGTAGGTTGTCTTTTCACTTTTTTGATAGGTGAATGACAGATCTTGCCACTCACAGACAGAAAAAGGTCCAAGCAATGTCCTGGAAAAATTTGCAGATGCTCGAATTCTGCCATTTTACATGGAGTTGAATGGGACCGATTAATTGTGCACCGAACCCTATAAGAGAGAAGGTGAAAAAAACGAAAATCTTTGTAAAACAGTCATTTTTCAATGAATTCAGATGAAATTTCGCACACAGATCAGGAATCAAAATAGAAATAATTTGAAAGTATTTTTGGAAGAAATTTAAATTTAAATTTTAAAATTTTATTGAATTTTAGTTTAAATTTTAAATTTTTCTTAAAATCATTTTTAAAGCCTGGTTCTCTCGAGGAAAGACCCAAATTGCATTATATACCAGAAAATGCAATTAAATGGCCATACACAAACAGTTTTGACCAGGATTTGACTAATCAATCCGAGCAGGCTGACCGTGATACTCCGTTTTTGCAGACTGGCTAGCACTGCTGTGCAAGTTAATTTTTGTGATTGTATTCCCTTTTCTACTGAAATGTGCTATGAGTGCTTACTCACTTTAACTGTACCAGTATGGTGACTTAGCATATGGGTATTAATTAAAACACTCTTAGGATACTTGCACCCATTAGAACCGCCTCATAGAGATTGCACTTAAAGGCATAATGATGAGGATCCACAAGGACTGGTCGGGACCGTTCCCCCAAGCAGGTTCCCTTGCCTCATTGCTTAGATCAATAAAATTCAATTGTATTTGCCTGTTCAACTCGCCGGGTCGAGGCTGTTCTAATTTGAACACAAACTTAAACTTTTTCAGCTAACCAAATCAACTGCAGCCCCCCCCCCCCCCAGCTTCACCCGAGATCAAATTTTGTTCTTATTTCGACCACGCAAGCAGTAGTATTGTTTGGTACTCATTAGAGTCGCCTCACACTCAAAATTGTTTATGAAGCTATTCATTAGAACCGCCTCGCATAGATAATGATATAACACAGTTATTAAAGCTCATTTAGTTACCTAACCCCCAATGAAGCACTTTCACACAGATACATGTATTATGTGCTTAAGCGGGTTTTGATATTTCTCGTTCGACGAGGCCGTTCTAATGAGTAATCTTTACTTCAGTCTTTTCAGAAATTTCAAATTTGGGACATAGTTTCATCAAAAAAAGAGGATGAGCAACTTCCATTATGATATGGGCATTAAATCTAGACCTAGGTCTCAAATCTTTCCCACTCTGGCCATTTTGGTAGCATGTAAATTACGGAATATTTCACATTCAGAACGAGCAGTGTAGATCATGATTAGAATGAAATAATGTGTTTCGTCCAGCCTCAGGCACTCATCAGTGAAGCTGCTCTACTTCAGACACAAAGTAAGTGGTATAAATTGCTGTTTTCAGCATGCTTGGGTGCAACGTAGCTTGGTTTTGGGGGCAAATTTGAATGTGATTCAAAACTGTTCGTGATTTTGCTTAAAATCACTTTAAAATTTGATTTTTTAGCTTCAGTTTTTAAATTTTGTAACTAAAGTTTATGTGAGATTATCCTTTAATGACTCTTACAGATGCCTAAACTTTCTTTATTGCTTTTGGGTTATTGAGATTCGTTGAAATAATTGAAACTATGAACTTTTTCATCAGACTAGTTTGAATAATTGAACTTTTGCATGTGTCAGCTTGTGAGGGGGGTCACATATGAAATCCTGGATTTGTATCGCTTTTTGGTGACTGAGTTAGTCTTTTTGGACGATTATTTGCTTAACTATATGAGTTTGATATGTCACAGAGACAAAATTTAAAAATTCGAAAATTTGCAGATTCTTGAAGGTGTTAGTACACAATTACAGTCTTCCGGTTTGGTAGCCCACGAAAATAGTACCTTTAGAAATTTAGCACTTGCCGTTTTTGGGCCCTCTATGGCGTAAATGGGTGCTTTATTCGACTTTAAATGTACATGTGATTCAACATTGGTCTATATTTGTCAGGCTGATGCAGAAAAATGCATCTTTGTGTGGACTATTTTGTCACAGACTCCCCGGCGCACTCCCCAGGTAAGGTCTGACGCGGGTCGGATTTCAGCCCGGATTTTTTGACCGTTCCCCAAAGAACGGAGAATGCTGAGAAAACGAGATTATCAAGGTAGGTTGTCTTTTCACTTTTTTGATAGGTGAATGACAGATCTTGCCACTCACAGACAGAAAAAGGTCCAAGCAATGTCCTGGAAAAATTTGCAGATGCTCGAATTCTGCCATTTTACATGGAGTTGAATGGGACCGATTAATTGTGCACCGAACCCAAATGGCCGACAAAAATGGAATAAACACAAAATAAAAAGTTTGACCACATAAGAAGATGCAATTATAACAAGCTCAATTATATTGTTGAAGGATGGCCGATAGACAAGTTCATATGAAGTTCGGTGGGAATGCTGGAGCTAGTGTTGATGCTTACTTGGAGTATAAAAGGTAAATTTTAGTTGGTCCTTTCGCTCCGAGCTCGATTCGGCCAACAATAATTCGGGTCGGAATGACGGCACACTTATTTACTTGTAATCCCTGCAAGGAAAGCTTGTCAGACGCGGAAATGGTTCCTCTCCGCAAGTGGGGATCAAACTTCATACATGTAGCACCAGAGTTAAGTGTATTGACTACTGAGATACAGATTATATCGTAGAATATCCCAAGTTCGTGGATATCCCAAGTTCGTGACGTCAATATTCATGGGCTGTATTTGCGTGTCTTTGCTGCTGTAATCATTCTAAAAGTAAAAACTGTTTGCAACTGTCAACTCACTTCACTGAATAGCATCGGCTCGAAAATGCCTTTCAAACAGGTATAGTATATGCAATCATGATGCAAAGTTCACAAACTATTGATTTATTCTTATTCCCATTTTGTGTAGTCTCTAAATGGCAAAAAATAGATAAAAATAAACATTGCACTTACTGTAAAAGTGTCTGCAATTTGTTTACAGTATGGCGGTCAAGGTCATGTGTTTTCCGGGAATAGTAAGGCCAAAGACATTTTAATTATTTGGTTGTTGTAACTTGGGGGTGCTTATCAATGCGTACCAGAATTAGCAAGAAGGTTAAAAAAATGGCTGATCTCCTAGATCGCTATAAAAACATGACAAAAGAATTAAGCATTATATTGTACTTGCCAAAATCTTGAGTAATATTTTTGGCCATATTTAATTGGAAAATAGTGTCATTTTTGGCTATTGTGTGCATTGCCAGTCTGGTAGGAAAGAATGACTGATTTATTCACATGGTCACAATTACATAATCAACACTGAAGTTTGATTGAATATGAAATCATCATTATTTTTCTCTAATTGTTTGAATGCATGATTGCAATCATTATTTGAAGCATTAACTTGCATTTTCCTTTTATATCAACCGAATATTTAATTTGTGTGGCCTAACTTAAGAGGCAGGAATTACCAGACAGTGACGTCACGAACTTACAATACTCAAGATGGCCACGATGCACACGTTTGTAAACAAAACAATTTTATAAATTCCTTGCCGTTTTCAATTCCAATTTTGAATCAGATATAGGGGAAAGTAATAAAAACTCATGTTAAGGTAAGAATTTACACATTCTTTTCATTTCCCATCTTAGAAGCTGTCTCTGTTTGCTTAGGCCCACGAACTTAGGATAGTCGTGGATACTCTAACAATTAGGCCATCCTAAAAAAATTGTTTGCTTTCACCCTACTCATAACTTTCCAGGTAGGTAGGTAGGCTTGTTTTTTTTTTTTCACCAAGAAAAATGTTTAAAACTAGAATAAAAAAAAATGTTTTAAACAGCCATAAAATATTTTGGGTAGGTGGTATTTTGAGTGAGTCGGTCAGGTGATGGCAAACAAGCATTAAATTTTTTAAGAATGGCCTTACATTATAGTTTAATCTCTCTATTGTTTTTCTAGAATAGTTGGAGATGATGATGGTGGTGTTATGTTTACACCAGAGCAGTATGAAGCCTACAAGAAGAAAGTTCTACCTATGGTTTGTGCAGCTTTATAAGGCCAAATAAAATTATGTGTGTTTCGGGTAACAGGTTTGAACATTTTAAGTAGGGTAGGCACACACATTTTTTTTATTAATTTTTTTTTCTGGAAAAAAATAAATATAATTTATTATTTTATGCATTTTGTAAGGAAACCTGAAAAAATTCTAGGTCTCACTAGTAAATTTAGGTAGGGCCGGGGTACCCTAAACACAGATATTTTTTTTGGCCTTATCCTAACCATTATCCTGCTGAGTAAATAAGCATACACTAACTGTTCTAAAATTTTGAACCCTTTTCTCTCTGTACACAAATAAAATGTTGGTTTAAAGGATTTGGAATTCACAAACTGATTGACAAACAGGGAAGACTCTGATCAGACTGCTTCTGAACTAAGTCTGCACTGTCTGTCTTGACTATTTTGGCAGGCAACTAGTGTTAAAAATTTTAGCTCATATTTCATATTATAATTAAACTTCTGCTTTCCAACCAGTTCAATTTATGTTTGTATTAATATACAGTGTGTATATTATCAGTTACCTCTCATATAAACTGCTTTGTTGCATGTTGCCTGATAAACGTTGTCTATCTCACGGCATGTTCCTATATCAGGTCATGATGAGGTTGCACTTTTTGAATGACTTTGCTAATGACGCTGAATCAACACAAAAATCGAGAATGACGTCATAGTCGCTAGTTTGAAGAGTAAAACAATGGGCAAACTGATAAATAGAATACCAGGTTCATGTCTTTTGATATCAAGTTTACCAGGCTTGGCTTTGAGAATGCTTGTTGAATCGCTCTGCAAGCCTCACAGTGTCAACAAGCATTCTCAAAGGCTTGCCTGGTAAACTTGATATCAAAAGACACTCACCTAGTATTCTCTACTTCTGAGGCTACATCAGATGCCTTCCAGCTGATCTGGATCTAGACTGTTCTCTTAGAAAGTTTCCAAATTCAATTTCATATTTAAAAAATCTTGTCTATATCAATGTATTACTGTCAGACTATATCATAGCTCCAGATAAGGCTGCGTATTGCGTATTTACGCAATTTCGTGAACGTGAAAACGCAATTAAATTCATTTCTGTACAAAAACGCAATAAAAATCCTAGATACTCAATTCCGAACTTTTTCGTATCATATGACGCTATAGTATTCAGCTTCCGATTGTCGTTTTTCGCATCTCACGCTGTTGTTGGGTACAAATTTATAGAGGACGTGGTGCCGAATCTAGTTTATTAAATTGTAAACCAGTCCAGGAACATTCTTGGCGCTGTTTAGCTATACACAGTATTTACACGATTGCAACATTTGTCTCGATTTACAGTAACAACGTGGGTGAAAAAGCCCCAGCGCAATTGAATAATATCATATCGTAACTAACCCTAATATCGCATTGGTGGTTCGAAGAATCAAAGATGACTTGATAGATACGTTGCTTTTTCGAAATAAATGTAAGTATGAAATAGCGATCTCAGATATACTTATATTGCCAGTGTACTTTCTGAAAGTGAAACTGAAAGTAAACAAAAAATCAAGAGAAACGAGGCCCGCTTTCATTGCTTATTTGCTTTCAGATGGATACCCAATACAAAAACTTGAAATACCCAATTTAAAGTTTGAAATACCCAATTCAGCCAAAAAGAGGTGGGTAAATACTAGTAAATACCCAATTGCCTCCAATCCTTATCTGGAGCTATGCTATATGATGTTTAATCAATAATGGTCTCTCTTTTGCTTCCTTTGTCTTCAATTTATCTCAGATGGTTCTTTTTGTGGTCGTAGTATTTTCAGATTTATGAAGACCTTTGTTATTGCTTTGTTTTGCAGCGTCTTAAAAACAGACTATTTGTGGCATGGACGGCTCCAACTGGCATGGATTGTAAAATGATAGGACCAGAAACGCAGTGCTTTTGTCAACACAGGTATATATAACACACAACACTATTCACTGTGTAGATCTTGATCAGCTGGCTTAATCCTAAGCCTGCCAGTGTGTATTCATTATTCTTTTGTCATCTGCTCCTCTCAACTGCTTAATTATGTTCACAGGTTTAGATGAACAAATTGATTTAGCATTAAACTGTTGATATTTTCTTTGCCATAAGTTTTAACATATGTTTTGGGTGCTCAAAAGAACCGTCTCATTGAGACTGTTCTTTTGAGTACCCACAACATATTTTTTTGTTGAGAAATAAGAAAATTATTTTTCTTTAGGTACTCTTAATTAAAGTCCTGATGTTCTAAGTTAGCCTATTTGCAATCTATGTGGACCCAGATCAGACTTCTCCCTTGAGAGCAGTCTGTTCAGGAGTCATATTGTTTGCTTCCATGAAATAATCTAGTCTGAAGTGCACTTGAATATAAGAGTAGATGAACATTTTGGGACCATAAAAAGTAGATAAGGGTTAATCAGCTGATCTGGAATTTTATGGCTTTCATTTAAGATGATAAAGAATTTTGACCAAAATACATGCACAGTGCTCTTTTTAGGTTAAATAGGGTTTCCCTTTCCTTCATGAATATTCATGCTAGGCTCCACCCACTATGAATAATCATATAAATAAATTTTCACATCTGTACATAGGACAAAGAAATTAGTTGTCAGGTCCACTAGTTTAGGATCATATCTAAATTCTAATCATACTTCCATAAGCAAACAGAGTAGACCCTGAATAGGCAGCTCTTGTAAGATCTGGGTCTGCTTTGTTTACCCAAAGTATCAAAACGCGTCTCTATGAGGCAAAGGGTTAAGTTACCTTGTATTTTAATCCATAAATCCAAACAACCGTACCAGTTTTTGATGCTCAGGTACTCTTTTGGTTGAATCATGATATTTTGGATTTATCATGCACAGCTTAGTATTATACTTTCCAGACAGTCAATAACAATTACACTGACAAGACTATGTCTATGCACAATCTGATCTTTGTTTTTGTTGTTAATTAACAAGCAATTAAAAAAGATGTTCTCATTTGGCTATGTACAACTCCATAAACAGAGACTTATAAATAAAGGCCCCTTCTTCATATTATATATCATAAATATTTGATATTTTGCACTTGTCATTTGTAACCACTGCACTCCCACCTATGGCGAATGGCAGGGAGTGGAGGGGACACTAACTTTTCATAATTTACAGCCCTTCTAATTGCTAAAAGCTCTGCATTGTGGGGACACTCTTTACAATAAAATATTCCTTTAATAAGAGTATATTAATAAACCTATCCTGATACTTAATCCTGAAACTGTTGGGAAATTTTTGAGATCATTTGCCTGCTTAATATTCCCCTTAATATCCGGCTATCCCAGTAGGAGAGCGGCAGTGGTTACATTAATGACTAACTGCATTAGGCACCATTTTACCATACACTAATACAGTATTCCATTTGCTGACTGTTAATGATTTATAGATGTTCATTGCAGATTTCATCAGCACAAAACAGATTTTGAGAAGATTCCAGATACAAGACCAATCCTGTTGCCATGTAAAATCAAAGGTTGTGGCTGTCGCAGTTACCATTATGTACCTCTGAATGGTTCCCAGCCCATCCGGTGTTCATGTAAACATTATACTGACAACCATACGGCTGTACCACCACATAAATGTAAAACAGGTATGATAAAGCTGATGTTTATGTTCCCAAACATATGTTTTTGTTGTGAATTCTGTTGGCATATCGGCTTCGTCGTCCACTTTTTTGTTTCCATGCTTTATCTTCTGAACCAGTAAATGGATTTTGACCAAACTTGCATGTATACATTGGTGGGAGGAGAGGAAGAGTTGATTAGATTTTGGTGACCTTGACCTTATTTTCAAGGTCACAGGGGCACTTTGAAATGCCCAAAATATGGTTTCGGTGTGTTATCTTCTGAACTAGTGGATGGATTTTAGCCAAACTTGCATAGACACATTGTTGGGAGAAGGGGAAGAGTTGATTAAATTTTGGTGGCCTTGACTATATTTTCAAGGTCAAAGCTTCACTTTGAAAATGTCAAAAATATGGTTTCCGTATGTTATGTTTTGAAGTAGTGGATGGATTTTCACCAAGCTTGCATAGATACATTGTTGGGAGAAGGAAAACAGTAGATTACATTTTGGTGACCTTGACTTAATTTTTAAGGTCACATCTGCACTTTGAAATGTCTAAAATATGGTTTCTGTGCTAATCTTCTAAACCAGTTGATGAATTTTGATCAAACTCACATAGATACAATGTTTGGAGAAGGGGCATTGTTGATTAGATTTGGTGACCTTGACCTAATTTTCAAGTACACACCAGCACTTTGAAATGTCATATTTTTTATCAAAATAGGGTCTTTGTATGATATTTCTTGGTTTGAACGATGTATTCCAGCTAAACTTAATGTATTGTATCATTGTGACAAAATGTAGAGTTGATTTGATTTTGGTGACCTTGACCTAACTTTCTAGGTCACCTCATTTCAAGGTCATCATCCTTAAAAACTGTTCAGTCTTTTCTGAGCTCTGTCTTCTGAACCAAAGGGTTTTTCAGCGACAAACTTGCATCTAGATACATGTAATTTGTTTGGAGACAAAAAAGAGTGAATTAGATTTTAATGATCTTGACCGTATATTCACAGTAACCAGCACTTTATAATTCCAAAGTTTGATCAAAATTGTGTTTGTGCATGCTCTCCATTGAAATAATTGATCGAACATTGTGACAATAAAGAACAGTAAGCATGCTTGCCGACTCCTATTGCGGTATGGGGGGACATAGTTTTCCTCTGAAATCACTGCTTTAATTAATTCTGAATTTATTTGTTGACCAAAAACCCAAAACAGTTACTTTGGCAAACAGTGCAGAGCCAGATTAAATGCTGCGTGGCGCGGCTTTTCATCAGTAGATGCACTGCTTGCTAAAACAAAATCAATCTTTGGTGAAAGAAATACAATATTGTATTTAAGAAAAAAGATCAGCTCTAGCAGTGAGTTAATGTATAATAATTTACTGTTTGGAGGTCAGTTGTAAAGAAGATTAATTCACCAGTGCGCAGCGCTTGTGATTTATCTCTGTACAACTGACCGACAAACAGTGAATTATTACTCAACAGTTCACACACTAGAGCTGATCTATTTGGATTCTAACACAAAATAAACAACGAAAAAACATTTGAAGTCTTCAGCTTCTTCCAACTTTCTGCCATTGCACTGAAGAACTCCCGAAAATACTTAGCCTAGTCACATTTGTTTACTTGTATTTGTTACGTCTTTTAAGTGGAAAAATGGCATTACATCGTTCCTACGCCATGAATGACGTCATTTTCCAGCAGCAAATGACGTCAACTAGCACACACTTTCCTCACGCTTTTAAAACTGTGAATTATTGTTGATATATCACACTTATTTAGCATTGAAAGTAAGTAAGGGTGCAAAGATCAGGAATCGATACGAATCAAGTACCACACCTGACCCAGACTATAGACGAGGTGTGTTAGAATGGAAATTATAACCTGTGACCACTAAATGTAGATAATGGACCATCCTTACTTAATTTAAATGTATCAAACTTTATGGAAAATTCCATTGATCTATAAAGGGTTAAAATATTTTTGATGAGCAGCCAATCCTCAGTTGCCATGTAAGATCACATGCTATGGCTGTTGTAGCTACCTGGCAATTACGTACATCTGATTGGTTCCAATCCTGTCTTATGTTCATTTTTTTATGGAAAGACTACACCAATGCAGTTTTCACTATGCCCGCCTGCCCCATATGCCATTAATTCATATTTTTCAGAAAGATTTATACCCTGACCATTAATTGCAATTAAGCTTTTTTCATTCATGATTGGAGATTTGGTTTGTATATGATTTAATGATAATAAAGTTGAAACATTTCACTGATGCAATTTCAGGTGTGGAAATGAGACCTATAGCCAAGTTGAAACTTTGCTAACACTGATACCATTTTATACAGAGTGATTGAATAGTAATGTTGATGGATTTTTAGGAAACTTGCATAAGTACATTGTTGGGAGGGGGTATGAATTGATTAGATTTTGGTGACCTTCACCTTATTTTCAAGGTCACAGTGACACTTTGAAATGCCCAAAATATGGTCTTTGTGCGTTATCTTCCTTAACAGTGGATGGTTTTTGACCAAACTTGCATAGATACATTGTTGGGAGGATGGTTAGAGTTGATTTGATTTTAGTGGCCTTGGCCTAGTTTTCAAGGTCACATGGCAGTTTGAAATGTGCAAAATAGGGTTTACATGCATTATCTTCTGAACCAGTTGATGGATTTTGACCAAACTTGCAAAGATACATTGTTTGGAAGAGGGAAAGAGTTGATTAGATTTTGATGACCTTGAACTAGTTTTCAAGGTCACAATGGCACTTTGAAATGTGTAAAATAGGGTTTTCCTGCTTTATCTTCTGAACCAGTTGATCGGTTTTGACCAAACTTACATAGATACATTATTGGGAGGAGGGAATAGTTGATGAGATTTTGGTGACCTTGACCTAATTTTCAAGGTCACACCTATACTTTTAAATGCCCAAAATAGGGTTTCTATGCACTATATTATGAACCAGTGGATGGATTTTGACTAATCTTGCATATACATTGTTAGAAGAGTGGGAAGAGTTCATTACATTTGATGACCTTGACCTAATTTTCAAGATTACTATCCTATAAAGACTGTATATGTATAAATCAGCCATTTCCATGCACTATCTTCAGAATCAGTGGTACAATATTAACCAAACTTGCATATATACATTGTTATAAGAGTGGGAAGAGTTTTTTTTAGATTTTGGTGACCTTGACCTAATTTTCAAGATTACCATCCTATATTTTCACATTTTATACATTTTCAAAGCAATCCTTTAATGAATCTTTAGATTTTTGCAACCGTTTATAGCCTCATGAACAATCCAAAAAATTGATTGACAGCTGCCAAGCTAACTTGCTAGTGCAAGTTGCTTCAAACATCAAATTCATTCGCCAGATGTGACACTGGTGTTGTGATTGACATCGAGCCACACCTTAGTCACATGTGCAAAACAAGTCTCTTGTTTGCTCCATTGGCTGTCCGTGTTCCCCCTCATTGATGTTCCGCTTTTCCGTTTTACACTCCAACAAAACCGTTATTAAGATTAAATATTTAAAAAGAAATTGTTTTATCTCCTAAATTATAAATAATTTCTTATTATTAGTTATATATAATAAAATGTAAATATAAGTAATACATTCAATTTTTGGAAGGTTCATGGAATCATGAATACTTTGGGTCTCTTACAAACTTAAAGTGAAGCCCTTTGCAAGTGACCCGAAGTATTCATGATACCATGATCCTTCCAAAAAACCAATTCATTTCTTAAATAAAGACTGTACACTGAATATGTATAAATCAGCCATTTCCATGCACTATCTTCCAAACCAGTGATACAATATTAGCCAAACTTGCATAGATATATTGTTAGGAGAGGGTGCAAGCGCGATGGATTTAATGGTTCATATTTTGAACTCTCTCCCAGTATTTCTTTAAAATCCTCCTGTTTATTGTTGGTTACAGCTGGATGTAAGTGTGATGGCTTCAAGAGTTCATATACGTGTGGTTGTGGACAGCCATACAATACTCATCACATGATAGTGGAGACCAAGGAGGAGAGGCAGGCTCGCGGTCATCCGATTGGTCACGATGTTCCCTACCAGGCAATGGGTGGGCTCACTGGGTTTTCTTCTCTGATGGAAGGCTACATGAGGCTAGATCCTAGTGGAATAGGTAAGAATTGAAAATAATTGTAATTATTGTTTTTTTGCATGTTTTTTTGTTTCAACTCTTTCTTTGCTAACGATGACTTTTGGTGTCAGCGGATAACCTTTGCAAATACAGTAGTTTGGACCCAAATCAGGATCTGTGTCCAAATTGTTTAACACTCTGAGAGAATTTGTTCAAAAAAGTTCACTTTGAAAAAGGTCAGCAGACAATAGTTATTAACAAAACCAAGACAATTACCCAGCATGCAAAGAGTTCAGATCAGATTTCTAAGGACAATCTGCTCATCATAAGCTGAAAGTTGGCAAGATTTACAAGTATTACTCCAAAACTCAAAATCTTAATATATACTTAGGGACTTTAAAAATGCACCGTTTTACAATCTCTGTCTCTTCCACATGCTTGATTTGAGGATATTTATCATTTTTTATCCTCTTGCAACATGGACCATGATTTGCCATGATTTCGATTTGCTCATGCTGTTCATTCTGACGTAATATCGACGTAAGTGTTTTTCAACAATTGTCGTCTGACAAATGGGAGTTTGATTCAATATGAAAACAAACAGTTTTAGGTGGTAGCCAGATGTCTTAACAAATGGAAAAACACAAACGTTTTCAGAAATAATCGTTTTATTACACTCCCACTCACAGTGTTTCCTTGCTAACGTCAGTCTTAAATTTTCAAACATCAATAACAGACGGGTGACGTCCGTGTATGTCGCGATACTTTTGTCTTTTATGCAACTGATTGAGGAGTATCTGTTGGCAGCAAAAAGATTTTGATTATTCCTGATCCTAAGGATATAAACAGCCAATTATGTCAAAAATCAATGATGTCATGTAGACGTAATGAACGTTGCCAGAGGCCTAAAACTTCATGATTTGATTTTGTCTTTCATTTTGCTTTCAAGAACAAACATCGGTTTGACAACTTTTTTCGTTCATTATGGAAGGTATGGGTACTTGTGAATTTCTGAATTTGAGTTGTCTCAGAATTATCGCAACGACACGGCAATTATAAGCCACAGCGTTTCAATTTTTATTGAATGCAAGCTAAATGATGGAACTTATCAATTTTATTTTTATGCCCCCAAAGAAACTTTGGGAGGCATATAGTAATCCCACTGTCCGTCCGTCCGTCTGTCTATCCGTCAGTCCGTCCGTCCTTCCCGCTTTTGTGTCCGGTCCATATCTCCTATATTCTTTGAGGTAGGAACTCCAAATTTGGTGTGTGGATACATCTTGGGATGGCGGAGTGTCGCATACTATTTTTGGGTCACTGTGACCTTGACCTTGACCTCTGACCTAGTTTTTAGAATAATCGTGTCCGGAGTATATCTCTTATATTATTTGAGGTAGGAATCTCAAATTTAGTGTGTAGATGCATCTTGGGATGACAAAGTGTCGCCTACCATAATTGGGTCACTGTGACCTTGAACTTGACCTCTGACCTAGTTTCTTGAAAACTGCATTGAGTCTGGTGCATATCTCCTATATTCTTTGAGATAGGAATTCCAAATTTGGTGTATAAATGCATCTTGGGATGACGAGGTGTCACATGCCATTTTTGGGTCACTGTGACCTTGAGCTCTGACCTAGTTTTAAGAATTATTGTGTCCGGAGCATATATCTTATATTCTTTGAGTTAGGAATTCCAAATTTGGTGTGTGGATACATCTTGGGATAGGGAAGTGTCATGTACCATTTTCTGGTCACTGTGACCTTGACCTCTGACCTAGTTTTTAGAATAATTGTGTCCATAGCATATCTCTTATATTATTTGAGGTAGGAATCTCAAATTTGGTGTGTGGATGCATCTTGGGATGACAAAGTGTCGCGTACCATAATTGGGTCACTGTGACCTTAAACTTGACCTCTGACCTAGTTTCTAGAAACTGCATTGAGTCTGGTGCATATCTCCTATATTCTTTGAGATAGGAAGTCCAACTTTGGTGTGTAAATACATCTTGGGATGACAGGGTGTCACATACCATTATTAGGTCTCTGTGACCTTGACCTCTGACCTAATTTTAAGAATTATTGTGTCCCGAGCATTTCTCATATATTCTTTGAGTTAGGAATTCGAATTTTGGTTTATGGATGCATCTTGGGATTGCGGAGTGCCATGTTTGGTTTTCGGGTCACTGTGACCTTGACCTCTGACCTAGTTTTTAGAATAATCATGTCCAAAGCATATCTCTTATATAATTTGAGGTAGGAATCTCAAATTTGGTGTATGGATGCATCTTGGGATGACGAAGTGTCGCTTACCATAATTAAGTCACTGTGACCTTGACCTTGACCTCTGACCTAGTTTTTAGAATAATCGTGTCCGGAGCATATCTCTTATATTATTTGAGGTAAAAATCTCAAATTTAGTGTGTGGATGCATCTTGGGATGACAAAGTGTCGAGTACCATAATTGGGTCACTGTGACCTTGAACTTGACCTCTGACCTAGTTATTTGAAAACTGCATTGAGTGTGGTGCATATCTCCTATATTCTTTGAGATATGAATTCCAAATTTGGTGTGTAAATGCATCTTGGGATGACGAGGTGTCACATGCCATTTTTGGGTCACTGTGACCTTGAGCTCTGACCTCGTTTTAAGAATTATTGTGTCCGCAGCATATCTCTTATATTCTTTGAGTTAGGAATTCCAAATTTGGTGTGTGGATACATCTTGGGATAGGGAAGTGTCATATACCATTTTTGGGTCACTGTGACCTTGACCTCTGACCTATTTTTTAGAATAATCGTGTCCATAGCATATCTCTTATTTTATTTGAGGTAGGAATCTCAAATTTGGTGTGTGGATGCATCTTGGGATGACGAAGTGTCATGTACCATAATTGGGTCACCTTGACCTTGAACTTGACCTCTGACCTAGTTTCTAGAAACTGCCTTGAGTCTGGTGCATATCTCCTATATTCTTTGAGATAGGAATTCCAACTTTGGTGTGTAAATACATCTTGGGATGACAGGGTGTCACATACTATTTTTGGAACACTGTGACTTTGACCTCTGACCTGATTTTTCAGAATTATTGTGTCCCGAGCATATCTCATATATTCTTTGAGTTAGGAATTCCAATTTTGGTGTATGGATGCATCTTGGGATAGCGGAGTGTCATGTACGGTTTTCGGGTCACTGTGACCTTGACTTCTGACCTAGTTTTTAGAATAATCATGTCCAGAGCATATCTCTTATATAATTGAGGTAGGAATCTCAAATTTGGTGTGTGGATGCATCTTGGGATGACAAAGTGTCGCTTACCATAATTTAGTCACTGTGACCTTGAACTTGACCTCTGACCTAGTTTCTAGAAACTGGTGCATATCTCCTATATTCTTTGAAATTGGAATTCCAAATTTGGTATGTAAATGCATCTTGGGATGCCTGAGTGTCACAAACCATTTTTGGGTCAATGTGACCTTGACCTCTGACCTAGTTTTCAAGAATTATTGTGTCCAGAGCATATCTCCTATATTATTTGATGTAGGAATCGCAAATTTGGGGTGGTGATTCCTCTTGGGATGGCGGAGTGGTGCATACCATTTTGAGTCACTTTGACCTTGACATTGACTTCTGGCCTCATTTCTAGATTTTTCGTGCTATATTACAGCTATCTTTACTCAAATGTGTCTTATGCTAGACCAATTCCTTTGGGGGCATTCGTCACGTGTTTGTGACATTTCTTGTTCACATTATGAAAATATCCAATTTTAGGCATAAATTAGCATTTAAGCAGGTGGTGTGTTTTTGAAGTCCTTCAGTATATGTTGTAAGTTTTCAATTTCATTTTAAGTCTTGCCTGAATATAATACTGGATTTCAAGATTAAGTGGCTTGATTTCAAGATTGAGTGGCTTGATTTCAAGATTGAGTGGCTTGATTTCAAGATTGAGCGGCTAGATTTCAAGATTGAGTGGCTAGATTTCAAGATTGAGTGGCTAGATTTCAAGATTAAGTGGCTAGATTTCAAAATTGAGTGGCTAGATTTCAAGATTGAGTGGCTTGATATCAAGATTGAGTGGCTTGATTTCAAGATTGAGTGGCTTGATTTCAAGATTGAGTGGCTTGATTTCAAGATTGAGTGGCTTGATTTCAAGATTGAGTGGCTTGATTTCAAGATTGAGTGGCTTGATTTCAAGATTAAGTGGCTAGATTTCAAAATTGAGTGGCTAGATTTCAAGATTGAGTGCTTGATTTCAAGATTGAGTGGCTAGATTTCAAGATTGAGTGGCTAGATTTCAAGATAGAGTGGCTAGATTTCAAGATTGAGTGGATTAACAGGATGAAGATTTACTGTGTCTGATATCAATCCTTCAGAGTATTTTCTTACCTAGCACAACTTTAGTACCATATCAACTTTAAATTTTTGGAGCCCTAACTTTCTTACCATATTTATAAAACTAATTAAAATAATCTATTTGAGGGCCGGATGAGGTGTCCTTGAGCAAGACACTTTATTGTCTGCTAAGTGCTGTTCAGCCCTGGTAGAGCCATTATGACATGGCTGAAAAAATATTGACTGGGACATGAAGAATCTAAACAAAACCAGATGAGATGTGTCAAATGGAGCATTAAAATGGCAAACAATGATGACCCTGATCAGACTGCTCCTTCAAGATCAGGCTTATCTTGGTTTACACTGTTTGATCAAACCAGTCTGTCCAAATACTAAAGGTGCATGAATTGAGTAACTCAGTATGGGTCCTTGATAAATGTTCTTGTGATACTTGATTGTATCGATTCCTGATCTTTGCGCCCTTCCTTACTTTCTATGCTGTCCTGTATTTCTTTTCAGGGGCCCCACCTAAAGAGTTTCTAGAGCAGCCAATCACAGCTTCTGATCACCCATTCCTTCGAGCCAATGTGGAATCTATAAAGGCACACAATTTAAAGAAAATTACTCAGAAAGGTATAAAGAAGATATACTAACCTGTCTGTGGGGTTTCTGACAAAGCGAGACTCAAACAAGTCTCCTCAGCTACAGAGACTAGCTAGAAAATTGAAAATTTGCTTGAAGCAAGTTGAAATATGATACTTTCCAGTAAATGAATAACAATGTCGCTGATCAGTCTGCGCCGATGTACAGGCTGGTCTGCACCTTTGTTGTTCGCAACCCTGAAGACAGGTTTTGTCACGATGAGGCCCATATGGACCACATTGCGAGAAAACCTGTCTTTGGGGCTTCCATCCAGGTCATACCCAAACCAGCTGACTCAGCTTAAGATACTTAGAAAATTGAAATTTCTCTTGTAGCAAGTTAAGATACAGTAAAGACTGTCTCAAGTGGCCACTCAAAAAGAAGACCACAGATGGTTTTCATGACGGACTATCGCTTAATGCAGGTCAAAAGTATTGCAGAATGCTCCAATGGGAGCATTCTGCAATACTTTTGACCTTCATTAAGCTCTCTTTTGTCATTAAAATCTTTGTTTCATCTATTTTTGAGTGGCCGCTTAAGACAGGTTTTACTATATATTACTTTCCAAATTCCATGCAACACAATCTGGTTTTCTTTAATCATGGCCCAAATATATTTGGATCAGAATTAAGGAGCCAGTATGTGAGCTAATGGCTCTTGTCACAAATGTGTGTAGTGTAGTCTTACATTAGAACAAACTCAACTATCAAATCAGGCTAGAAGTCTAGTTTCTACCATAAATCTTCATATATACTGGCAAACAAATTTGTGTGTGAGCATTGAAGTCTCTCACAGTCAAGTCTCTTACAAGATTGCACTCAGCATACATGGGTTTTGACTTTTAAACAGTTGAGGCTTATGTAATCATGCACAATCCTACCAGAACCTTGGTTAATATTTTCATTGCATTAACACTAGCTGGGTCCCTCAAAGAGCTATTGAACTCAGTCTGCTAGCCCTCTGTTCTTTGGGATCAGACAAATAAAACATTTGAAAACTGATTCAATATGCATATATTTAAGAAGTAAATTCGATTTTCGGTCTTTTCATGGAATCATGAACACTTCTGGTCTCTTGCAAAGTAAGTGAAACCCAAAGGGCCTCAAGTTAACTTTGTGAGAGACCCAAAGTATTCATGATTCCATGAACAGACCAAAAATGGAATTTATTTCTTATATTTACATTTTATATTATCAATCAAATATCAACTTTCAATTTTCTCTTAACTTGGCTGGATTTCCGGATATTTGAATTAAATCAGACAAAACGGAGGTTTCGGAATAGCCAAAATGCCGAATTCCCACGCTAAACGTCATGGCGATACAAGTTCAACATCAGGCAAATGTCAGTAAACAAACAACATTATTGGGTGGCGTTGATGTTTAATCACCCAAATGGTGCAAATGTGGGTGTGGCTTAAAACATTATGTTCATGAACTTGGAGGTATGAAGGACATCTAAAATTTAAAGGTTCATTTAAAGACTCGCAATGGAAATGTAAATATTCAGATATGATCAATAAATCACTGATGTGTCGATGCTTCTCAAACACTGTTAGTTAATTCAGAGATGGTAACAGATAAGTATTTAGATTTAGAAATAAGCTTTTGCTTTTAGGTGTACAGATGTAGTAATTTTACAAAAGGCATATAAAAACAGGATACTTTGAGTAGGAACTGCCACCCATAGGTCCAGTCCAGCAAAAAGTTTGAGCGTAAAATTGCAATTATTTTCTTACCCAGCCATCTAAACATTGAGACAGTTCTTTTAAGTACCCATAACATATGTTTTGGTTGAAAAAATAAGAAAAATAATTTTCAGTTACGCACATTTATCTGGAGGCCTCCCCAGAGCATTTGCTGTCCACACATACAATGTAGGGACATTGATAAAATCTCTGACAAAATATTAGCCATCATTGCTGTATGTGCATCGTTGATGATGACATTATGCCACAGGAACCAAAATATCTTAGCCTCCAGATAAGTGAGGGTAATTTTTTTTCCTTATTTCTCAATTAAAACATATGTTGTGGGTACTCAAAAGAAGTGTCTTATTGAGACAGTTCTTTTGGGCACCCAAAATACATGTTTTAGTTAATAGGTAAGAAAATAAATCCAATTTTATGCTACAAAATTTTCCTTAACTGGACCCAATTGTTTATTGTAGGTGAAAGCAGTAAAGATATAGATGCAGATCTTGCAGAAAGAATGTCAGCAATGAAGAGACCCGGAGAATCTGATATGGACTTCTATGAAAGGCGATATCAGGAAAGGGTTGGTAGAATTAATATAACCTCTCTTTTAGTTTACCCTTTGTTATTTACCCACTGCATCCGTCTGTCAGTCTGACTTGTCACAAAATTGTGTCCACTCTAGAACTTTGAATACATTTTGGAACAATCTAGGAGGGGCTATCCAGAAGTGCGTGGACAAACGTAAAGAAATTAGCACAAATTGTTGGATTGATCTGAAAATTTACAAGTATATATTCTGATATCACTTTAAACGGTATTCAAAATTTCATTGAAAAATATGAACATATGAATACTTTACAGGCAATTGACTGTTACCATGTACAACGATGTGCCCCACGTCAAAATTTCAACTGACGTCGCCCCATCAGTTTATCTCAAATTACACACCTTGCGACGCTATGCACTTGCGATGTATCTCGATCCACCGGCGATATACTTGATCAAACCACTCCACTGGATAAGAATACAGGATTCTGGTTGATTCAGATCTTAGTTCATCCAAGTCATTAAAGTGCTTGCCTCTCAACTCGTCTTTCAATGTGGGGAATAGAGCGAAATCACACTGCGCGACTTGACGTCACTTGTTTTAGATTTTGACACAGGGCGGCCTCATCTGTCATCATCCATTAACATTTCCCGTCCTTCACTGTACCGCTTATGCCATTTGTGTACCAAAGACAGCTTAACGGATGGCTTTTTTGTCAATCTATTTAACATCTCCATTTTTTGAACTGGCGTATGACCAAGACCCACGCAGAATTGAATAATTGACAGTTGTTTTAAGTTTTCTTCAGACGACATTTTCACATAGAATTGAGTTTACCAATGAATTCAAAACTCTCTGTTTTTAGAATTGGTGCGCGTAATGCATAATTACTTGATGTTTGCATACGCTAACGACGTCACGTCAGTTATAAATTATTTCCCACAGCATTTGAAGAAAATTCATGAATCTTATTGATATGAAACCAAAATCATTGTTTGAAAATTTGCGGTGCGGCACTTCCTGCAGATACACGTTGCTATGGTGACTGTAACTTTTGTATGAACATCCAAATCAATTTGATTTATTACTTGTAGGTGCTCAAGTTATGAATGTTTTAGATGTGAAGTTTTGGTTAAAATACGATAATGCATGAAAAAGATATTCAATTTGTCCACTTATTTCTGGATAACCCCTCATATTTATAAATATTGTATGTGATTTATGTCCCTCCCATGCATTTAGTGACATTTAGATCTTTCAGACACCAAAGGGAGGGGAGACATCTGTTTTTTGTAGAAAAAACAATTCTAGAATACTAATGGTTTCTTCCTTCTGGTTTGATACAATAATTTTGGAATAGTCCATTGTACATATTTAGGGGTTTCAGGTTATAATTTTAACAAAAATATTGTATTTTTTTGTCTGAAGATTTTTTTACTTGGACAAACAGTGTAGACCCTGATATGGGTCTTCACTGTTTGTAAAAGTACTCATTTAGGAGTTTCCCATATACAGAAGGTTAAAAGTTTCAGTTTTTAATGAAGTTTTGCCTTCCATTGATAAAGCTCATATAATAATGGTACCTGATATACACGTGTTAAACTTTTAAAAAACTTTAGCTGCTACTGACGACTAAGGTTGTCAGTTTGGTTGTCTGAAGTTTTATTTTTGAAGGCTTTATAGCAAACAGCATAGGGCCAGTTAAACAAAATTATTTATCGTAAAATTGCTATTAATTTCTTACCTATCAATTTAAAATGTGTTTTGGGTGCTCAAAAGAACCGTCTCAATGAGACGGTTCTTTTCAGTACCCACAACATATGCTTTGGATGAACAAAGAAAGAAAACAGTTTTCCAATATGCACTCTTATCTGGGGGCCTGAAACAGTGGGAGTTCAGATCAGATTGCTTGAATAGGAGCAGTCTGATCTGGGCCCACACTGTTTGCTTGCAAGTTGGAGTTATCATAATCTGTTGTTAGAGTAAACAATTGTTACAAAAGGCATCAGCAGATGACATAGTTTTGGCTGGCATTTAAAGTGTTAAATATACAATCACAGCTTTCCAGCATTCACTACATCTTATTTAATTTTGTTGTTTAATAGACCTTGTGTTGTTGGCATGCTGAAGAGCTTGAAACAATTTGATGAGGGGGTTTAAATTATCCATTTGTTGTCCCCACACAGCAAAATTAGGTTGTCACATGGCATATTAAATTCATTACAACCTTTGAGCAAAATACAGTCAATATTTATCTCTCTTTATGGTGTCTCTGCTAGACAAATGAGTCAAGTAAGGATTCTAAATGAGCTCAGTCAATGACTTGGTTATGTGGGATTTTATTCATTAAAATAAAATTCTTTCTTTGCATTGCAGCAAAAGGCAGAGCGGGATAGAGCTAGGGCTAGTAGAGCGCTCCCTCCAGGCAAACTTGCTACAGGAAAAAGAACTGCTGCACCAAAGAAATGAGAGTGTTATATAGTGTATGCACCAGAATTGCTCAAATGAAATGCAGATGTGCCTGCAGCATGAAAACACCTTATCCTGCCAATATTTTTTGTCCTAAAAAATGTCATCTGCTTATTATGTCTACTGCATATATTTGTTTGATTTTCTATGTCCCAGTCAACAATTTTTCAGTTGTGTCAGGACGGGTCTTCCGGGGATGAACCAGTACCAAGCAAGGATAAATGTGTTTTGCTCAAGGACACAACACAGTGAGCAGTTGAGGCTCTAACCTGCTGGCCCTTGGTCTAGAGTCAAGCACTATACCACTGAGCCACTGTGCTCCCTCTAGTGCATATATACTTAAAGCCAAAAGTAACTTTACACTTTGAACTATCGAATATATCTTTACTGTTTTTGAGCTTAACCAAATTAGATATTGCAATGAGTTGCTGGTTCCCATCCTGACCTAATTTACGAAAAACAACTTAGGTAAATTAATCTTCTTTCGAGTTATCTGTGCTTTCATTAAAAGCACAAAATCAGCATTTCCAAACAAAATCCAAAGTAAACCTAGGATTAGAACACGTTATTTTAAGGGCCATCAATTGCACATTAAAAATACTGCAAGACATTCTGTCTCTGACATATAGTTTGTTTTTGGCAGCATTTTAAAGTTGGTTCACTTTGAAATTATCTCCCTTTGAATTAAAACAATAGTAAATTTTAGTCCCTGCTAAAAGCTTTATCTCAGATGGCATTTGGATTTTTTACCAGCGATTTGTTGGGACTTCTGCCCTGAGTATGTGACGAGATAATCTGATAATAATTACCATCGGTTTGGAAGAAAAACGGCAAACAATTTCTTATGGGAAATTCCATTGAAAGCATTGTAAAGTTAACAAAAAGAGGTATGTACGTAAAAACACAGCTCAAATTTGTGTTACTCGAAGGGTGATCCAGGCTGATTTGAACTTTAAACAACAATTCTATAGCCTGTCTTTCAGACTGGTTCTTTAAAATTAAAAATTTTCCAATTGCAAAGCTACAGTAACACATCAAAAGTGATGCGTTTTGGAAACGTTGTTTTTTTTTGCCCCCTTGCTTCTTTTTTAGGGCATTGTGGTTGCATTTATGATAGCAACAACATGAAATTTAAAAGGTCATATGAATAATTGATTGAACTTCAATATGAATTAAACACAATTAAAATACCACTCACCAATACCCAGAAAAGGTATATATAATAACAGTGTAAAGTTACTTTTGGCCTTAAGTATATTTGAATTGGCTTCAGACAGCAGTTATTATGGGAGCAAACAATATGAACCCTGATCTGGATCCATATTGTTTGCAATATAGGCTACCAAAGTACATAGCTGATGAGCAAGCAGATGATGGCTGTCAGGAATGGCGGGTAAAGGGTTAGTATGCAACAGAACACAGATTGAAAAGTGAAATGTTTCCTGTTAATAGTAAATAATTCTAAGTATTATAATTATGTGAATCATCTGCAGGCAGACAATTCACATGAAATACTATTTTTCTTTGTTTCCTAAAAAGATTTTTGTTGTTGTTTAAATCTGGCCGTCCATTTGGTATGTAGGGGTCTGGGAGGACCATCCCCCTCTCACACCATACACACTATTTTTTTTTTTTTAATTTTTCCCCTTTTTTATGTTTTTTTTTATGGCTTTTTTATGCTCTCACTTTTGAAAAGTTGAGGGACTATGTTGCACTCAGTGTGTCCATCAGTACCTTCCAGTCATCACACATACAGCAGTATGTCTCATAAACTATTACAACTAGTCTTGAAACCAGGCTTTGAGAATATAGACTTGTCATGCTCAATTCAACTGAGCATGAAATGTCAACTCCTTATAAAAAACTTAAATGCTGAAAAGAATGATTTTTCTTGCTTCAGAACTCTCAGATGTTGTATGTAACATGCTTATAAATGTTAAAATGCCAACGATTTTTGGTATTTTAACATTTATGAGCATTATACATTTCATGTTCTGTTGAGTTGATCATGAAAATTGTTTTATAACCTCAGAACCTGGTTAGCTGATATAAGATAATGAGTAACTTTTGAAGGAATTTTAAAAAATATGTTAAGAAAGAGATGGATTATCATAATATTGGGGACTAATGTGTTTAAAAAATGACTATTTTTAGTTTATTCATTTTAAGACTTAAAGAGTCAACCATAATTTGCAATTGACTACAGATTGGGATGTAAGTGCTACAGTTTTTAAGTGAATAGTGCTCAATATTTCATATGAATCCTCTGCTTTTAAGTAAAGTCCAATTCGTTGAGCATTGTGCACCTGTTTGACAATAATGTGAGAGTTTGTACCATTTAAACATTAAAGGTATAACCATTAGATGGCATATGTTATTGGGTATATGACAATGTCGGACTACAATTCTTTAGCATGAAGATTTTGTATGAAGAAAATCCGGCCAGCCTAGATTTAATAACCTTATTGTGTTGCTAAATGTAAAATGACCTCATTTTTTATAGAACTTTTAGATATGGTGTTACATGCTCAAAAAGTTATGCCCCTAATTGTTACATATAATGTAGGCAAAAATTGTGTGGATCCTGATCAGCTGGCTGATCTTGGTCTATAAGGTTGTACATTTTTGAGACTTAATGGAAAGTTCTACAGATTGCATTGCCTCCTTAAGTTTAAATGGTGTTCTACTTTCTATTGAAACCTAATATTCCTGAAGGACCAGAATATGAAAAGCTGTCATCAATGTATAGAGAGAAGTTCAAAATGTTTGTTATACCCCCCGCAAACTTTGTTTGTTTGTGGGTATACTGTTTTCACATTGTCCGTGCGTGCGTCCGTAACGTTATGTTTTTTTAATATCTTGAAGAGTCATTGCTGGATTTTCATCAAACCTTGCAAACATGTTCATATATGCAAGATAAATACTTTAGACAAAAAAGTAAGGGCTAGGGGCCAATTCTATTAGAGTTATTTCCCTTTGTAGTTCTAAATGGCTTTTAATATAGGGTTTTATGCTTATGCTATTATAGGCCATACACGGGCCGATCAACTCCTACCACAGCTTTTGATGGAACACTTTGATACTTTGCCTATACAATGTAGACACATTGAACCTATGCATGAAGGAGTTTACTTCAGAATAAATATTTTTTGACAAAATGACAGCTGTGGGAACTTAGACAATTTTTCCCTAATAAGTCTTTTGTATATGCATAGACGGTGCCTTCATGGGCCGATCAACTCCTAGTACAGTTTTTAATGGAGCAATATGACACTTTGCCTATACAATGTAGACACATTGAACCTATGCATGAAGGAGTTTACTTTAGAATAAATATTTTTTGACAAAATGACAGCTGTGAGAACTTAGACAATTTTTCCCTAATATGGCTTTTGTATATGCATAGATGGTGCCTTCATGGGCCGATCAACTTCTAGTACAGTTTTTAATGGAACAATTTGATACTTTGCCTATACAATGTAGACACATTGAACATATGCATGAAGGAGTTTGGTTTAGAAAAAATAATTTTTGACAAAATGACAGCTTTGAGAACTTAGACAATTTTTCCCTAATAAGGCTTTTGTATATGCATAGATGGTGCCTTCATGGGCCGATCAAATCCTACCACAGCTTTTAATGTAGCAATTTGATACTTTTCCTATACAATATAGACACATTGAACATATGCATGAAGGAGTCTGGTTGAAAAAAAAAATGACAAAATGACAGCTATTAGAACTTAGACAATTATTCCCTTATATGACTTTTGTATATGCATGGATAGTGCCTTTATGGGCCGCTCAACTCCTACCACAGCTTTTGATGGAGCAATTTGATACTTTGCGGATACAATGTAGACACATTGAACATATGCATGAAGGAGTTTATAATTTTGCACAGATTCTTCTGAAATCTTCTTTTCAAAATTTAGGTCTACTCGTTTGAACTATAACTTGCCAAGTTTTTTCACTGAATCTTACTATGCGGGGGGTATCTAATAAGCATTGCTTATTGAATTTTTTCATTAAATCTAAGTTATCTGAAAAACGAAATGGCCTCATCCTTGAGTGCACATATTTTACATAGGCACATATAGAGTCTTGCCTGAAACCACAAGGCCTTAGTATGTAGAGTCATCTAGTGCACTTCTACTAAATTTGTTCTATTTATGTCTCTGGGGCCAAACATGGCCCCACCACTGGAGAGACGTGTAATGACAAAGGCTAATAGAGGCAAAAACATAAAGGTCTTCTTGTCTGAAACTATTAGACATGTTTGTTGTGATCTCATATTTGACTGTGATATTGTCAATAACATCTGCATCCCCGGAATATAAAACTTTTTTCATGCTCAACTCAAATGAGCATAAAATTTCACCTGCTCATAAAAAGTAAAGGGGTGAAAAATAAAAACTTTTCTGTGTTAAAAACTCTGAAGATGGTGTATTTATCATGCTCATATATGTTAAAATGCTCAGCTGAGTTGAGCATAAAAAGAGTTTTATATGTTGGGGCCAGGTCTGAGAGTGATATAAATTATTTATTTATAAAATGGGCTAGCACAAGAGATTTGAGTACTTACCATGTATGGCTCTAATTAATGCCTAGGTTGGTATATCTAGTGAAACTAGGTCTAAATTTTTGTTGGACCCTTCATCTAAATCCATACTTCGTGTATGCAACAGCAAAGTCTCTGGTGATATCTTTAAATACCTGTATTTCAAAGGCATCAAAAGAAGTTATTATGGAGTAAAGGGCTAACTGGCTTAATCAATGAAAACATTTCAGAAATCCTCTGATCTGAAATCAGTGTATCCTAAAAATTGTCTGGACATAACCTATTCCAGCTATTCACAACAATTGTCATCTGCTTTCATATGGACCCAGATCAGACTGAGCAATCTAATTAGAGTTTATAGTGTTTGCTTCTGTGATAAAATAATTCTAGATTGCAACTGAATAATTAAAGCAGATGTAGATGAGTAGGTGACATTTTCTGGACAAAAATAATGTACAGTTGAATCTTGTTAATTTCAAGTTCTAGGGACTAGAGATTTTATTTTGAAGTATTGAAATTTTGAATTATAGGGAGGTGGACATAAGAATATATAACCCCCCCCAAAATTATTATTATCAGGGTTTTTCCTGTCAAACATATGTTTTGGGCACATAAAGAATCATCTCAGAGAGACGTTTCTTTTACGCACACAAAACATATGTTTTTAAAGATTGTATTTAAAATAGTTCATAAATAGGCCTATTCTCTGAATCCATTGTGTCTAGAATTTATTTCAAATTAGAGTGTTTTTCGAAAAATCAGAGTTTGAATTTTCGAGGTTTTACTGTAGCAGTATAAGGGTTAAGCTACTTCCTCGAGATACCTTCTATATGCCATAAATAACAAAGTCTCTTTTGCTAGTCCAAATATTGTTGACTACTTTCTTTAACCATAGGGCTGGCCTTCAGATAAAAGTGCTTTATTAAAAGTTTATTTTCTTATTCTCAATCATAACATGTTGAGGGTTCTCAAAGAGACAGTTCTTTTGGGCACACAATAAATATATAAACTGATTGGTAAGAAATTATATGCAATTTTACTCTAAAAATCTTTTGTGTTATGCACTCTCTTACCAGAGCAGATGTCATTGTTTTTGTTATTTGCTTGTTTGTATTTTAATGCACTGTTTGAAAAAGTAAATATTTGATCAATCTCTTTTTTAATTTTTTTTATACCTTCACGGTCATTCCTATTATATAGAATTATTTAATTACTCCTCGATTCCTAACTAAAAATACAGGGGAGGGCACAGTCAAAGCTCCCTGTATTTTTGAGTTGGGTAGGAAGGATTTTTATGAGCTCACCTTTCACGTAGTGACAAGGTGAGCTTTTGCGATCAGTCTTTGCCGTCGTCCATTATCAATTGACTTAAATGACATCTCCTCCTTAACTACTGGTTTGATTTTGACCAAACTTAGCAGGAATAATTCTTATATGGCGCTCTTCAATAATTGTTCAAATGGTTCCAATCCGTTGCATATCTAGGTCACACAGGCTAAAAATAGATTTTCAAGATGAAAACTTTTAAAATCTACTTCTCTGAAACCACAAGGCCTAGAGCCTTGATATTTGGTATGTACCTAGTGGACCGCTACCAAAATTGTTCAAATTATTCCCCCGGGGCCAAAAATGGGCCTGCCCCAGGGTTCATAGGTTTACATAGGCTTATATAGGGAAAACATGAAAAAATCTTCTTGTCTGAAACCACAAGGCCTAGAGCCTTAATATTTGGTATGAAGCATCATCTAGTAGACTTCTACCACGTTTGTTCAAATTATGCCCCTGGGGCCCAAAATGTGACCCCCTCAGGAGTCGCATGTTTTGCATAGACTTATATAGGGAAAATTTGAAAAAAATCTTGGCTGAAACCATAAGGCCTAGATTTTTGATATTTGGTATGTAGCATCACCTAGTGGACCTCTACCAAGTTTGTTCAAATTATGCCCCTGGGGCCAAAAATGGGCAAGTTATGTCAAATTTGATTTCTAGTACATTTATAGGGAAAAATTTCAGAGAGTTGATTTAATGAAAACTATTGAAGTCATTTTATTGTTCAAAAATATGGCCATCAGGTTGCGGGGCTTGTTTGTCTCTACATGTATTGGGAATTACTTTAAAATCATCTTGTCAAAAGTAATGACTTATTTTAAAACAGTTAAATGATCTTTGATACCAAGATTGTTCCAAATAATTTGATCTGTGAAAAAAATGGTGGCCAAGAGACTTGCCTGTTTTTTTCTTTACGAATATTTATGACGAACCACTTTTAAAATAATCTGATTGTTAAAAAAATGGCCTGCTTTGAAAACAGTTGGCATATATGATCATTTGGTGACCATCTATCCATATTGTTCAATTCACCCTGATCGGTCAATGAACATAGCTGTGATGGCCCCTGCAGGATTTCCATTAAGCTTATAGTGGGAAAATAAATGAAACCATTTTTTTTTCTTAAACCCTTATGCCCAATACTTCAATATTTGGTATCTAGCATCATCTAAGAACCATTTTTCATAATTGTTCAAATTATTTTTTATTATTAATGGCAAAACAACACCATGACATGTTAAAGAATCAAATATATCTTTGGTAGTCTTAGTTTATTAAAATGCGTTCATAGGGTTTTCAAGAATCTATTAAGGATAGGAAAGGTTGTTGGATGCTTATAATGTTGATCTGGGCCATTGCTAAACACATCTTGTTTTGGTTTGGTAAAAAGAAATCCACATTATACTTGCCAAAATGCATTTGAGTAAACTGGTCAGCAAGAACAACATTGGGGCAAGTATTTGTTGTCTACTGTAAATTCGGAAATTTTCGCGAGAATCGTATTTTCGCGAATAGCGTTAATATACATATTTGGCACGTTTAACATTCGCGACTTGGACATGATTTACCTTCAACAGTAAACGACAGAGTGATTTTGCCATTTTGCGTGGGTGAAAGTTTCGCGGAACTTCGCAAAAATAAAACCCTCGCAAAAATTTCCGAATTTTGCAGTATTCATTGTTAGTTGTTGTTTTCATTGTGAGTGTTGGGTCCTTGTTCGGTGATGTCGTTCTTGTTGCAAATTTAGCAATCATCTTGTCGAGGAAGAGAGAAAGCTGGTTGCTTTACCTTAATTGTAATTTGGCTGGCTGTGTTCTGTGTTTCTTTCTCATGGTGCCATGTCTTGACCTGCAGTTTGTAATTGTGGCATACCCTGGTCATACTCACATATTGGGAAAAAGAACACAGGTGAATGCATGCGCGGACCCAGAAAGTTTAGTTAGAGGGGGTCCAACTTTGTAACGTTTTTTTTCTAAGTTCATGAGGGGAGGGATGATCAAAGTACCACTATAAGCGGACGATCATTGGCCCGCCAGCGTAACGCCATTGAATGTTGGCATGGTAACCTTGCAATTTTTCAGGGGATCCGGACCTGTATTGCTAAAAAAAATCCTTTATTTTTATGATTTTTTAGGGGGGGGTCTGGACCTCCTGTATCCCCCTTTGGATCCGCGCATGGAATGTACCAACATCCTATTGTTCTCAAAATGAAAATAAAATGGAAATACAACGCTTTATTCACTCAAACCAAGTTTAACAGCACAACATAAAACACACACTGAAGCTACATCAATATAATGGGTAAGAAGCTTTTTTACAAACAAAAATGGTGACACTTTTCTGATGATTTTTTAAAACAAATGTTGGTG
>CAXHUL010000609.1:6992726-7023676 GCA_964019695.1 Loripinus fragilis
AATGTCCGGTTCAGTGAGAGGATATGCAAAATGTATGACAACACTGCGGCTAAAGCTCTATGTAACACTTTAAAGTCAAAAGTTTGAACTTTTAAATTCCTTCTGTCAGAAGGATTTTCATTTTTACTTTATTCAAATATTCAACTCTTTGAGACTGTATACAAACATTATGTTTCATCCATGCCTACTCAAGGTCACACTTGAAGGTAAATAATTTGAACATTTGATTTCATGTTTGCAATATGTTTCTTTTAAATTTGCAAAACTAAAATGGTTTCTTCAGTGAGAAGATGTACAGAACACATGTCTCCGTTATACGGGCTCAAGGTCAGTGTCCTAACTTCATGCCAAGCCTTGAAGGATATTCATTTAACTCTGGTTACATATTGACCTAAGTTAAGGAGAATGCGAAGAACAAATGTCCATGGCCGTTCATTGACCAGTCATTGGACTAATGACTTTTGCTCTTAGCAACCAAAGACATGCATGGTTGCCTTGCCATTTTATGTCATTTTAAACAGTATTTTAGTCATGCTATGATAATGGATGGATGACTAAAAAGCTGAGTGCAATGAGGTGATGTATAGGTCAAGCAGTAATCGAACCCTGGACGCTGTGATCCATATTTGGGAGCACTAATCGCTCGATGACGCGGTCACTTCGACAACTACAGGTCCAACCACTCTGTCGTTCTACGGTTAGGGATATAGCTGCCCTTCCAACTGCCTTCTTGAGTTTTGCCTGAAGGTGTTCGTAATTAGCACACTGATTGCTTATGATGTCTAGATGACAACGAAGTTTTTCAGATTACTGATATAATTTCGGAGTCAAAGGTCAATGCCAAGTATACTTGAAACCTGTCTTACAACTCGTAATACGAACTTCTTTCATTTTTGATGGAAGGTGTTCATATTTAGCACACTGATTGCTCATGGTGTGTTTCGGTTTGCCTATTTGATCTTTATTGTCAAAGGTCAGGATGAGATATACTTAGCAAGCGAACTTGCTGATGCGATGGTTATAGGTTAAGGTCTAGATCAGCCAAAGTCAGCATGCAAAGATCTTTACGTTCACTTTTGTCAGTAGATGTTGCTGATTTTACTGGATTAATGTCAGGCAAGGTAAAATATTATGTTCGAAAGCTTTCAGTAACGCTGATTCTTCTGTCCATGAAGCTTTCAGGAAACTTGGTCATGTCTCACTGGAAGACAAGACTAAGAATGCTCTCGAATAATATATATGCCTGATTGTCAGCCAGGAACAACCATTGGAAATTTTATTAGGTTAAGATAGTGGGTGTTTCGTAGGAAACTAAACTTTCTCTTCTTAAGAGTGTCAAAATATCTCAGTATCAGAGCATCATATGGAAATCTACAAAGGAGCCAATTCTCACTATACAGTTGCTCGAAAGTAAGAAAGATGGCAAAGATCAGGAAACGATAAATCAAGTACCACACCTGACCCAGGATACCACATGGGAAAGTTGAAGAAAACAATAAACATTCACAAACACGAAAAGTGGCTCAGTGGTAGAGTGCTTGACTCGAGACCGAAGGGCCGCGGGTTCGAGCCTCACCGGCGTCACTGCGTTGTGGTCCTTGAGCAAGACACATTATCCTAGCTTAGTACTGGTTCAACCCAGGAAGACCATCCCGCATAACTGAAAGATTGTTGAGTGGACGTAAAGAATCAAATCGAACAAACAAACAAACACGAAAATCATGTTGGAGTTGATAAGGTGACACTTATGTTCCTATTATAACAACATTACCTCCAAATAAGGAGTAATAAATGGTTGCAGTAAATTTGCTTGCGTCACTTCTCACGACAAATAACTTATGCACTAGCATTTGTTTGAACATCATTGCTTGTATTACAATGGCGAATTTCGAGTAATATTGTATGCCATTACTTTGGTGGTATTCTGGCGCCTCAGTGATATGCGAAGCCCTCTCAGGGGGGGGGGGGGTACATGTTTCCTTGTTCCTCTGAAATAAATTGGTTTGTTTCTCTGTTCCCTCAAATTTTGTTTTCTTATATTCCCTGTTCCCAAATATTGCCTTTGTTTCCCTCAAAATTTGGCCTGTCTTCCTCTGTTCCCTTGAAAAAAAATGCCATTTTCCCCCTGTTTACCAAACTCCTGTGAATGCCTCATATGCACCTGACTGATAGACCAGGTCAATGAGCCCAGCATATTGATATAGTATGGCTCCAAAGCAATCAATAGAGCAAAACAGGGTCAATATAAATAAAATAGGAACCCCAAAATGACTTGGCCCTGTAGGGCAATGGGTAGTTAGTTTCGGGCCCATTACTATCGTGGAGGTTGATCATAAAATATTTTCTATCGTCATTCTCCTTCTTCCAGTGATTCAAGAAGGGAAAGCGTCAGTTACAAGCGAAAGCGTGTGCACAAAGTACTGCCTAGTCTAAGCCTGCCCCGCAAAAGCGTGATTAGGTTAACTGACCATCTCGACATGGCTTTGACAATTGACTAGGACTTTAAACCCAAGCCTTGTGAACCAGGGGTCGGTGTGTTCGATCTTCAGCTTCACTAGTCTGTAACATGATTATTTAAGCTATGGCCTCGTCTCGATATGACCTAAGCTGTTGGTGGGACGTTAAGCACAAACAAACAATCGAATAAACAAAAGGAAACAAAAAACACTCAATTTCAGCATGATGTCCTACGGGATAACAAGTACGGTAATGGGTTCTGGGTCAATTTTATTGAATCGGAAGCCCAAAATACGGGTTCCAGGGATCAGAAAAAAAGACACACATCATTGTCGTATCAGATGACACCAAATCGATCAAATAAAGACTAAAAAATGATTCCAGCAAGAAATTCCAACATAACAAATGCTTTGAATCTAATTACTTATGTATATACATGTATGTGCATAAGTAGCACTTAGGCGGCCATTTTGATGACGTCATAATTCGGTCCAGACGCAGAACTGGGATGTGCGAACTGGTTAAAATTTTATATATGCCCCAAAGTTTACTTTTGATATAGGTAACCAAAATTCGTCACGAAATTTACTCGAGATTCCCATTCGACATGGACTATAAGGTCAAATGTCATGAACGTTAACAGCTCCATAATTCGCCTCTAGGCCTATTTCAATGAAATAAGGACCCCAAAAATAGATATTTTTTTTTTCCATTCTAGGGATATAAAACCTAATTTACTTCAAATAGTGTATAGAATGGCCTCAAACTAACAAAACCAGAACAAAAAACACTTATTTTAGCATGAACTTTCTACAGGATTACAATAAAAGTAATGGGATCTGGGTCAAATTTATCGATTTTGGAGCCCCAAATGGACTCTAGACGTCTGAAAAAATGGAACACATCTGTTTCGTATTGTTTCACGTCCAATCCGTTAAATAAAGACGAAAAATCATTTCTAGCAATAAATTCTCCCTCCACTATTGCTTTAAATACGATGTCTTATATGTGTACATAAGTAGCACTATGGCCGCCATTTTGATGACGTCATTACTTGGACCAGACGCGGAACTCAGATGGGCGAACTGGTTCAAATTGTTACAAAGACCCAAAGTTTATTTTGGTATAGGTCCCCAAAAATCGTCACAAAATTTACACGGGATGCCCATTCGACATAGACTACTAGGTTATGCTACATATCAAGACTCTAGGTCTTATGGTTTGAGACAAGAACATTTTTTTCAATGTGTCCCTGTATAAGCCTATGTTAACAATTTAACCCCGGGGCAGGGCCATTTTTTGCCCCAGAGGCATAATTTAAATAAACTTGGTGGAGGTTCACTAGGTGATGCTACGTACCAAATATCAAGACTAGGCCTTATGGTTTCAGACAAGATTTTTCCATGATTTCCCTATATAAGCCCATGTAAAACATGTGCACCCTGGAGCTGGGCCATTTTTGGCCCCAGGGGCATAATTTGAACGAACTTCGTACAGGTCTACTGGGTGATGCTACATACCAAATATCAAGGCTCTAGAATTTGTTGTTTCAGACAAGAAGAATTTTTCACGTTTAATTCTATATAAGCCTATGTAAAACCTGTGACCCCAGGGCAGGACCAATTTTGGCCCATAGGCCATAATTTGAACAAACTTGGTAGAGTTCTCTTAGGTGATGCTACATACCAAATATCAAGGCTCTAGGTCTTATGGTTTCAGACAAGATTTTTTTTTTTTCAATGTTTTTCCAATTAATGGCCTATGTTAACAATGTGAACCGGGGGCAGGCCCATTTTAGGCTCCAGGAGCTAGACTACAGTCTAGGCCTTCTGGTTTCAAACAGGAAGATTGTTTTCCCTATATAAGCCTATGTAAAACATTTGGCCCCCGGGGTTGGACCATTTTTGGCCCCAGGTATATAATTTGAACAAACTTGGTGGAGGTCTACTAGGTTATGCCACATTCCAAATATCAAAGCTCTAGGCCTTGTGGTTTCAGACAAGAAGATTTTTCACATTTTCCCTATTTAAGCCTATGTTAAACACGGGGCTGGGCCATTTTTGACCGCATGGCTATAATTTGAACAAACTTGGCATAACTTGAACAAACTTGGCCTTCACTATAGTGTAGATTTTATTTTCTTGTCCTTTGGGATCATGGGTTTCATTGTAGAATTTTGAAACTATTAGAGGGTCACTGATGAAGCCTAATTGGCAGAAACTAGCTAGACAGGCCCAAAAAATATGCACACTCTAGTTTCAGTTCTTTGATGCAGTCTTTGCTTCCAAAGGATACCCTTTTAAGAACATATTTGACTTCACTACAGCTGGTGACTGGGACTGTGTGGCGGCGGTAGAACGCCTCCCTGCCCTTCACTATAGTGTAGATTTTATTTTCTTGTCCTTTGAGATCATGGGTTTCATTGTAGAATTTTGAAACTATTAGAGGGTCACTGATGAAGCCTAATTGGCATGAACTAGCTAGTCTGGGCCAGGAAATATGCACACTCTAGTTTCAGTTCTTTGATGCAGTCTTTGCTTCCAAAGGATACCCTTTTAAGAACATATTTGACTTCACTACAGCTGGTGACTGGGACTGTGTGGCGGCAGTAGAACGTCTCCCTGCCCTTCACTATAGTGTAGATTTTATTTTCTTGTCCTTTGGGATCATGTGTTTCATTGTAGAATTTTGAAACTATTAGAGGGTCACTGATGAAGCCTAATTGGCAGAAACTAGCTAGTCTGGCCCAGGAAATATGCACACTCTAGTTTCAGTTCTTTGATGCAGTCTTTGCTTTGATATGCTACATGACCATGTTTGAAAAAAAAATTGTTTGTCCCCCTGGGTGCCCCAAAGTCCCACCCCTTGAGCATGACCCAGGCGACAGAATAAAAATCCCGTTTGATATGTTTTGTATCTTTCATTCAAAGTTCGGTATAAAAATCTTTGAAATTGACATGGTAACCGAAATTTAATGATAAGACCTTTGACCTTGCTCCAAGGTCACCAGTTTGACCCTAGGATGAAAATTTTACTTGAAATCTGTTCTGCTCGTCATCCCCGTCGATTTGATATACCACATGACCATGTTTGAAAAAAAAAAATTTGACCCCCTGGGCACCCCCAGCACCCTAAAGTCCCACCCCTGGGGCATAACCCAGGAAAGAGAACGAAACTCCCGTCTGATATGTTTTGTATCTTTCATTTGTGAGAACACACACAAAGTTTGGTATAAAAATCTTTGAAATTGACTTTGCAATTGAAATTAAATGATATTTGACCTTTTGACCCCTCCCCAGGGTCCGAGGGGGTGGGGCCCAAAAAAAGTTTGACGTTGCACGCCCCATATATGTCAGTAACTCACACACCAAATTTGGTTGAATTTCGTCCAATAGTTTAGGAGGAAATAGCATATTGGACAGATGGACGGAGGCGATTACAAAATCCCCCTCACTTTTTTAAAAAAGCGTGGGGATAAATATATATCATCTTCGTCTATCAAATGACTCATTGAGCACAATTAACAGTGTCTTCCACGTTTCGTTGCATTTGGGTCACAGAGTGTGCATAAATATCAAGCAAAGACGTAAGCAAATGTTTTGAGTAAATACGACATTGTCCTTTGCTGAATGAGAACTATGGTATTACAGGTAAGTACAGGTACTTTTTAAATCGCTTTATAGTCTCGAAAGTGAACACTGAAACAGATAGCGCATTGGAAACGTGCAAGGAATTCGGTCATTCTCCTCGCATCTTTTTATCATGGTCACTGGTTCGAGTCTCAGCAATAACTTTTTTTAAGGTTCATATTACTTTTGTTTGTTCTGTTTATTTACTTTTTTGGTTCAATGATATCTTTCTTTTATTATTGTTTTTTTTTATTTAGATCTATTTATTTTTTATTTGTTTATTTTTTTCTATGTACATGTAATTCGATTCATAATTAACAGAATGACATAATAATGAAATCAAGAGTGGTCATGACCCTCGCTCGCAGTATCTGTCCTTTCATCATCTGTTGACTCATCGCAGTCACTGGCAGTGTCAGTTTCTTCGTCACTAGATGTCACTGTGATGATAAACCTGTCTATTTGGTCGTCGACAGCGATGTATGTAGCCCAAAATCGTTTCTAGACATCTTTTACATGCATGCAACATGATGCCCAGTCTTCTGGCGTAATGGTTTCAAAGGCCTCTTCCGTGAGCTTTTGGACCTCTTTCTTCTTGAACGTGAGGTTGGTTGATTGATTGTTTGATGCTTAACGACGCATCAACCCTTGTAGGTCATTAGCGTCAAACGGCATTAAACTAAACATGATGTGGATGGAAAAAGTAAAAATTTATAAGATAAAGATATCAAGAATGATGATAATGAGTTTGTATAATAACAAGTTACAATACGATTGTTAACAGGAGAGACCATGTACAATATCTGACAGTTTCAAGGAGCTATTCAGATAACTGTACATGTTCTCTAACTGAACAGAATACAACATTTTAGCATCTGCATTATGGTCAGATACAAATGTAAAACAAAACATGATTTTAAAAATAGCAATTAGATCCTGTTAAAAAGATTTATTTGTCTTAAAAATGTCATAATACTATCAATATGTACATCTTGAAATAACTGCTTCATGTTGGCAACATGGAAGCAATTATTTCTTACTTGTGCAAAGTCGACACATTCCAAAAGGAAGTGACGTACAGTGAATGGTGCGTTGCAACCAACACATTGTGGCTGCTCTTCACCTTGTAGTAGGTATGAATGCGTGAGTCTTGTATGACCTAAACAGAGTCTAGCTAAAACGACTTCTTCTCTTCTAATGTTTCGAACAACTGATTGATGTTCACCAATAGTTGGTTTTATGTCAAGAAGTTTATTTCCAATGCTGTTATTCCATGAAAGTAAGTAAAGGTGCAAAGATCAGGAATCGATACAATCAAGTACCACACCTGACACAGGATACCAATGGGAAAGTGACAAACTCACAGTAGACACCACAAACGAGAGCCAAGAGGTCAGCCCTTTCCCAGCAGGTGACCACAAAGCACATATAAAGAGACCCACACAAAGACATAACAAACACAAGACAGAACAAAAACATAAAAGATCCACAAAAGAAGTACCGCCTTGGAGCGGTCAGTAAAATATTTTACTGGAGGGCTTAAACCCGTTTAACGGCGCCAATCTCACCCTTAATTCAGATGTGGATCAAGACACATAGATATTTGGTTTGCATGAAAGACCCCTAACTTATCAATGCATTGAAGTTTGCCATTCTTCCAAGATATATTTATTGATAGATGGCTTAAAATTAGAAAATGGAATCTTAAAAGTAGTTGGTTCTAATGAAAGCGATGCTTTTGCTTGCTGATCTACCATTTCATTCCTTTGGATACCTATATGACTAGGAATGCAACAGAGAACAATTTCTTTATTAGCGAAAAGCTCATGACATTTTCCTAAAAGTTTCTGAATCTGTGGATTCTTTGAGCTGGTATGGTTCATAGCTTTCAATACAGAAAGCGAATCAGAAAATATAATAAATTTATTGTTAGCATCACAGGTGCTAATGAAATCTAAAGCTAGATCGACTGATTTGGCTTCAGCAGTGAAAATTGATGAATCGTCAGGTTTATGTTGCATATTACTATGGTTGTCTAATATAACAGCACAACCAACCTTTGAGTCTTCCTTTGACCCATTAGTATAAATTTGTTGGTAATTCTTATAACGACTTTGCATTTTTCTGAAATCATCTTTTAATATGTGTGGATTTGATTCAGATTTTTGAGGTTGGTTTTGGCTACTTTTCCCTTAAGCTTAGCCCAGATTAGCTCTATGAAGTTGAGTTCTGCATGGTAAGGCGGCAATCGGATGGCAACGTGACCATGTTGTTTAAGTGTCTGGTCAACAGCATATGTCGGCGATGGTCGGTTTGTCTTGCATAACATTAACAGCTCTACTTTCAGCATATCGCTGGACCACGCTACACCGTTCCTGGTCAGTCATGTCTGTATATCGGCCTTTCTGGAAGACTGGTTTGGACATTTTTTTCATGGACACTATAATAGGGTGCGTTGTCAATGACGACGACTGATCTTGGTGGTAAGTTAGGTATCAGCCGTTTTCAAAGCCAGCGCATAAATTTCTCAGAGTTCATCTCACTGTGGTAATCCCCACTTGATGACTTCTGTCCTACACCAAACGGGCGCCCTGAACAAATCCATGCTCAGACCCAGCGTCGACGATAATACATCTCTCGCCCTTTGATATTGGAACATTCACGAATGTCTCATCTGATTTCCATGCTTTCTGCGATGCATGCGAAGTGTGAATGAAGGTCTCATCTGTGTAAATGATGGGCCTCCCTTCTTCTCTGTACTTCCTTATCTGTCTGAGGTACTTGATTCTTGCAAGAACCACATCTTGTCTCTCCATCAGGATGGCCTGGTTGGTCTCACATTTCTTCCATCTAAACCCAATCTGCTTCAGTATCGATCGCAGGTTAGCTTCTCCGCCATCTTAGCAGATCTTCTCCTGCATTGCTTTTGCAATGATGGCAGTTGTTGGCATAACCTTGTTAGCCATGATCTCACCTACGTCACAGAACACACATATCAAGTCGTACAGAGTCAGTTTACGAGGGCATGGTGGCTTCTTCTTGGTCAGAGATGCCTCTCTTGCTGTAATTCTATAGACCGTCGACTCTGGAATTCCGGTATGCGCTGACCCCCACCTTGACCCTTGGGGTGAGGTCAATAGGTATAAATTCAACTTTTTCAGAACATGGTCATGTTGTTTATCCAATTAAATGGAATCACAAATGCAGCAACATGGTAGAAAATATTGTGAATCATTGAGATTGGATTTGGTCCAGCATGCACCCCCGGGGGGGGGGGGGGGGGGGGGGGGGGGCGCTACTCTGAAATTTCGTACATACACAGGCTTGGGTCATTTTTGGGGGTTCAATTTTTTAATTTCTATATCTTGGGGGGTACAGAAATATGAATATTTTTTGAGTGAAGATTTTGTGGATATGTTTTTTGGTCATCACTAAATTGGACTATATTCAGGGGTCATTTCTTTCATTTTAGGGTCTTTTCTTAAGGTCAAGGTACAGAATGGGGGATGTTTTTGGGTTGTAAAAATTTCAAATATTTTTGGGGGTTTTGAAATTCCTGATATTTTTATGGGATGAAGGGTAGATGCTGGGCCTGAGCCTATGTATGAAGACAAAATGAGAGTACCCCTGTACCCTCTTGACATGCGCAGTGCGTCTGTGGTCTGTAAACTTTACCTTTAAAAGACATCTCCTCCTGAACCACTGGACCAAATTTAAAATAATTTCATATAAATGTTCCCCATAATGCCATTCACCAAAATTGCATAATGGTGATACACCGCTGAAGTCATATGCTGCCAGATTTCTAGACAAGAAATATTTTAATCAAAATCTTCAAAACCACTGGTCAAATTTCAAATCAATTTCATGTAATTGTCCCTAATGATGTCCTCTATGAAAATTTCACAAATGGTTCCGGTGCATTGAACAAAAGGGCCACCAGAGCTTCAGATAAGAAATATCTTTAAGTCATCTGGCCCTGAACCAGGTCTAAATTCAAAATAATTTCACAGAATTGTTCCTCATAATGCCCCTTACCAAAATTGTACTAATGGTTCTACTCTGCTAAACAACAAGGACTCCAGAGCTTTAGATATGAGATATCTTTAAACTCTATCTGCTCCTCAACCACTAGTCCGAGTTCAAAAAAAAATTCACAGAATTATTTTACATGACTTCTACCAAAATTGCACAAATAGTACCACTAGGCCAAATAAAGGGGCCACCAGAGCACTAGCTAAGACATGTCTTTAAATGACATCTCCACCAGAACCACTGTTCCAATTCAAAACAATTTCACATATCTGTTCCTTATGATTTCCTCTACTTAAATTGCACTAATGCTTTTGCTTCGCCTAACAAAAAGGGCTGCCAGAGCTCTAGATAAAAAAAATCTTTAACACCATCTCATCCTGAACTGATGGTCCAAATTCAAAATAATTTCACATAATTGTTCTCATCATTCCCTCTACTAAAATTGCACAAATGGTTTTTCTCCTCCGACAAAAGGGCTGCCAGAGCTCTAGATAAGAATTATCTTTAACAACATCTCATCCTGAACCAATGATCCAAATTCAAAATAATTACACAGTATTGTTTCACATAATGCCATATACCAACATTGCACAAATGGTTTGCTCCACCAGAGTTCTATACAAGAGATGGCTTTAAATAACATCTCCTGAACCACTGGTCCAGTCAACCACGCAAGAAGCTGAACACGCTAGCTCGTTTGATAGGTATCACCTGTGGTGAATCACATAAAACAATTCAGTTTTTTTCACATTAATTTATTCTGTAAAAGTTAAAGTAATAAGAAGCACTCAATTTGTATGATTAACAGAAAATAAATACAATATCCATTATTCTACACAAATGAAAACTTAGCTGACGTTTCGCTCATTGTACTGAATGCAGATCGAACTTCTGTTCTCTGTTTTAACTCAATGTCAATTTTGTTTTGCAGATCGAACTTCTCCAGTTCTCAGATTCAGTTGGCGTCAATTGTCCCTAACAACGGAATAACGTCGCGATGACGTTAAGTCCATGATCAATTGAACCCAATGTTCCCTATAATATTCAAATGTGGAGTAAATCAGAAAAAATGTTCAAAGGAATACAAATTAAGGTCAAGCTTATATAATTTTGGGGTGTTCAAAAGAACCGTCTCAGTGAGACAATTGTTTTGAGCACCAAAACACACATTTGAATTCAAATGGCAGTATTTCCGCGACATCACCTATTCATTTCGTATTATAGATAAATAGCACACCGAAGTTAATCAACATCAACGTCTGTTGGGATGAACGTATATAAATCTGACTTTAGCTGTTTGCCGAAATTCAAAATATGGAGGTTATCGGCGAGACGCAGGTCATGGATTGTATCTTGAGCACTGTTTGGCTGGGAATTTAGTCATGGTCACTTGATCTGAAACAAGAGTTGGTTACACGTGAAAAATAATGAAATAATATTTTTTTTAATATTTGTTCATAGAAGCATAAATGAAGTATGAATGCTGCGGATCTCCTGAAATGTAAGTGAAGGTAGAATGTTTTATGTAGAAAAATACCCCAACCCCCCTAAACACTTGTTATATATAAAGTTCTGGCATAATTATGAAATATTTTCAAAATATTTATATTTTGCTAACTGCGCTAAACGTAAGCGTTTGTTTTAAGCACAAAAACATAGTTGTCAATTATGCATTAACCTAGCCACAGGCTCTCAAAAATTGGGAAGAGTGAATGGGAGACTCTCTGAGGTCCTTTAGGGGTTTACCAATCTAATTTTACCAATCTGGAAGGCCCTAGGGCCCCTTCTCAAAATGCCAAAAAATCCCTGGTGCTCATGTTTTATTGAATTTATTAAACGAGTTGAGGAAAATAGATATAAAGCGAGGCTTGCCGAACATTTTATCTGTTTTACGCAACTAGTTTACTAAATTACATAATATAAGAACATGAATGTTAGATTCTATTTATCATATGACATGAAGGTTACTTTGACATCACATTTCTGTCATAAAACTTTATAATTTAGACATTATGTACACAATCTTGCTATGGACGTCATAACGTTTCCAGAAAATCTGTAAACCACTGGGGGTTTATCGATTTTATTTCATAGCGATATATCATTTTGTTTGTTTGGTTCTTAACGACGCATCAACCCTTGTGGGTCATTAGCGTCAGACGGTATTAAACTAAACATGATGCAGATGGAAAAAGTAAAAATTTATAAGATAAAATAAAAGGAATGATGTTGATGAGATTGTATAATGATAATTAGTTGAAATACGATTGTTGACAGGAGAGACCACGTACAATATCTGACAGTTTCAAAGAGCTATTCAGATAACTGTACATGTTCTCTAACTGAACAGAATACAACATTAAAAAATCTGTATTATGGTCTGATACAAATGTAAAACAAAACATGATTTTAAAAATAGCAATTAGATTTTGTTAAAAAGATTTATTTGTCTTAAAAATGTCATAATACTATCAATATGTATATCTTGAAATAATTCTTTCATGTTATCAACATGGAAGCAATTATTTCTTACTGGTGCAAAGTCGCCACATTCCAAAAGGAAGTGACGTACAGTGAATGGTGCGTCGCAACCAACACATTGTGGCTGCTCTTCACCTTGTAGTAAGTATGAATGAGTGACTCTTGTATGACCTAAGCGGAGTCGAGCTAAAACTACTTCTTCTCTTCTAATGTTTCGAACAACTGATTGATATTCACCAATCACTCCCAGACGCAACGTCATATGGTAATAATATGAAATGAACACAAGTGTAAGATCTTGTTTATCACCATAACCTTTTAAATGTGATTGTGTCGCCCTCAAAGTTTGTTTATTTCGATAGAAATTTGCATTATTGTCATGATAGTCAGGAAAAAAATCAGAAAAGTTAACAAGTACAGGCACTTTGTGAAGAAAAGGGTTTGACACCTTGATTAGGGGTAATTTGGTATGTTGAATCCGAAAACCAATGTTGGCAAGCTGAGAAATGACGTCTTAATGACCTAATTTGCATATTTTCAAAATGGCCGCCAAAAATCATGGAATTTAGTTAACAAGTACAGGCATTTTGTGAAGAAAAGGGTTTGACACCTTGACTAGGGGTAATTTGGTATGCTGAATCCGAAAACCAATGTTGGCAAGCTGAGATATAACGTCTTAATGAACTAATTTGCATATTTCAAAATGGCAGCCAAAAAACATGGAATTTGACATAAAACTGAAATATTTTATCTTTTGACAATGTTTTTATCCAAAATCATTTGTATTATGTCCTAAGATTGTTTTGCCATTAGAGTACATGGTTTTGGCGGCAATTTACATAATTATTTCAGGATATTACCGTATACATGGTAATAAATGTCCATTTACTCTATAAAATCATATATAACCTTGCCTTATTCAGTATCCTCCTGTTTAAATGTTATAGGTTTATTCATGGCACGATTTTAGACTGTTTACCAGCTTTTCAAGTAGTAAATGAGAAAGAAACTTTGATAATCAACAAATTGTGTTGTTTTAAAATAAATATGTCATAATGTCCATGCCTAAATATATGGTACATTTTGTATCCATAAAAAGTAACAACATGCACATTCCTTAGCACCCTATGGTCTAATTAGACCAATCTTCCACCATCAGGAAAACTTCTATGTGTGTCAAATTGTTTTGGGAGACCACCTAAATGGGGGAAAAATATTGCCTTAAAGAATAATTTGAACTATGTGAAATTGCATGGATTCAAGGGCAATGCATACTACACTTCTAAAGAATGGGGATCACCCTACAAACAGTACTCATATCTCAGCTCCAACTCACCCAAAACTTTTGAACTTGGTACCAACTGAATGTTAAGACATAGGACTTTTCTCCAATATTCAGATATGAAAATTTGATATAATTTGCATATTCATGAATATAAATGAAAACATTAGAAATATGAGAAAAATCGTAAAAGATTTAAAGGGGGTGCACATGCAAATTTATATATATCTCAGCTGCTTACTATCCTATACTACCAGCCGTGGTACCAATTTAATGCTAAAAAATAGCATCATTAATTAATGGTCCAATATGCAAATTATCTAAAAATTGTATTCATGAATATTTATTAAATATTAGAAATGAGAAAAAAATAAGGGATCAATTAATAGAATGTACATGCAAAATTACTCATATCTCAGCTGCTATTTATCCTAGATCCCATACTCACTAAGTAATACTCTCTAAACTTGTTCCAAAATTTAAGTACAGAAAAAGTTCTATAATAGTGTTGTTTGATACGCAAATTATTTAATTTGTTTATTAATGAATATTTTTGAAGATACAACCTTATTGATTCGTTTTCAATTTTTCTTTAGTTTTCTATAGTTTTCATCAATATTCATGAATATGTTTGTTAAATGACTGTATATCTGACTATTGGAATAAAATACTATGTCTTAGCATTAATTTGATGCAAAGATTAATTGTCTAGAACAGTTAAAAGATGAGATAGGAGTAATGTTAGAAGTAGACCCCCACTACTTTTTCTACGTTTTTCTCTCATTTCTAATGTCTACACTAATATTAATACATTTAAAAATGGATAATTTCACATAATGACTATAGAGTAAAGTAAAATGTCTTAATTCTAAGTCGGTACCAAGTGCGGTAGTCTAGGAATATTAGCAGCTACGATATGAGTAATTTTGTAGGTACACTTCCTTAACTTTATTAACATTTTTCTCTCATTTCTAATACTTGAATTAATATTCAAGAATATAATATTAAAATGATTTGCATATCCGATCATGGCATAAACTGTGCTATGTCTTAGAATTTATTTGCTACCAAGCTTGTTAGTCTAAGACATTTAGCAGATGAGATATAGGTAATTTTGTAGATATACCAATTTTAATTTTTCTGCAATTTTTCTTCTTTTGTCTAATGTTTTCAATAATATTCGCAAATATGTAAATTAGATTTGTATGTCAGACTATTGTGTTAAAGTACTATGATTCACCTTTTATTAGGTACCATTTTTGGAGGTCTAGAATAGTAAGCAGCTGACATATGGGTTATGTTGTACGAGCACCCCTTTAAATTTTCTAACATTTTTCTCTTATTTCTTATGTTTTCATCAATATTCATGAATATGTAAATTAGATAATTTGTATATCATACTATTGGGTTAAAGTGTAATGTCTCAACTTTTATTTGGTAACAAGTTTGGTAGTCTAAAATAGATAGCAGCTGACATTTAGGTAATGTATGTACCCCCCTTATTTTTTCTACCATTTTTCTCTTATTTCTCATGCTTTCATAAATATTCATGAATATTAAAATTAGATCATTTGTATATCCTGCCATTGAGTACAAGCACTTTCTCTAGGCTTTGATTTGGTACCTAGTTCGATATTCTATGATAACTAGCAACTGACATATGGATAATGTGTATAGGTACACCCCCTTATTTTTTGTAAGAGTTTTTTTTTATTTCTATTTTTTATTAATACTCATAAATATGCAAAAACGAAAATTTGCATAACAGCACATTGAATTAAAAAACTATGTCTGGGTTTTAATTTAGTACCAAGGTAGGTAGTCTAGGATGAGTTGCTGCTTAGATACAAATCATTTTGTAGGTACACCCACGTTCTATAGAATCATATTGTGCATTTTCACATTATGGGGGGGAGGGTAAATTGTTCTAGGCAAGACTCCCTGAGCAAGTTTTTTCTTTGCTATTTAGCGACAATTTTGTTTGCCAGTAAATGACAGCTTCTTTTCTTAAATTAGTGGAAGAAGGAAAAAAATCCATGAAAGAATGTGCGGTACGAAAGTGTCGATCGTCTGCTTGCAAATGACCCAGCTATAATGCCCGGTGGGTTGCCATTGACACCATGCAATTTTATGTAATCCAAACAGGTTTATTTTGTGAGAAAATAAGAATTGTGGTATTTAGTGGTCCCACTGAACAATTTCGCATCCATGAGTAATTGTCCTTGGGTGCAAGGTAAGTCTAATAAGCCCCATTCCCCTCCCGAGGTGTGTGTGTGGGGGGGGGGGCAAATAGTTAATCCATGATTTTACCTTTATTTTAGTTCCATAAATATTCATGAGTATATGAGATAATTTTATACATGACTGTTGGATGGAAGGACTTGTCAAATTGTATCACTGATGATATTATAACATGCAACAAGGACAGTTTGGGGCAGAATTCATTTTATATTTGCTTTTTATAATTTTCCCTTATTTTTTGAAATTTTCATCAGTATTGATGAATATGCAAATAAGATAATTAATCTGCATATCAAACCATTCCGTCGGATGAAAGTACTTTATCTAAGCTTTAATTTGCTAGCAAGTTTAAACGTGTAGGATGACTTGCTGATGAGATACGAGTCATTTTGTAGGTACAGGCCCACTTTCTTTAGAATCACATAAAAATTTAACCCCCTCCCCTAGCTGAAACTTACAGAATTTTGTTTAAATCACCATATTTTTCTGCAAACAATAATGGTATCATTGGGATACACTTTTTTAAAGTTCTCATTTTAATGAAATCATTCCTGACATATTTTGGCCAGATAATATGCATGGACTATCATGAAAAAACCTTAACTAAGTAGGAAGCAAGATTTTATGCTCAAGTTGTCCCCTCTGATTATCTCTTGGTCATATTTTCAATTCTTATTGCATAAATCTATGTCAGTGAAGACCCCCCCCCCAATCATGAGAAGATGTTTTTGTTTAAAATGTACCAGTTTGGCATCCTTAACACGTTACTCTACAGATTTTTATGGAAGTTTTCTTCAATCGGGCGGCCATCTTGGAAATATGCAAATTAGATAGTGAAGACGCCATTTTTCAGCTTGCCAACATTGGTTTTTGGATTCAGCATACCAAAATACCCCTAATAGGAATCTCAAAACCTTTTCTTCACAAAATGCCTGCACCTTCTTAAATAAGCGTATTTTTCTGATTTTTTTCCTGACTATGACGTTACATGTTCACGCCAATATACTATCAGGTCATCCTTAATTTTTTAGCTCTGGTGAGCTATTGTGATCGGTCTTTGTTCGTTGGTCCGTGATCCATGCACTTTTTCTTTAAACAACATCTCCTGAACTACTGGTCTTAATTAAAATTAATTTCACATGAATGTTTTAAATAATGCCCTCTTCCAAAAAAAAAAATAATGGTTCTACTCTGTTGAACATGAGGGCCTTCAGAGATCTGGATAAGAAATCTTGAGCCTCACAGGGACATATTCACGTCAATATGGCATGCATAGATTAAAATACACACTTTTCAACAGAAAAATCAAAGTGCAATGGATAATCAATCTGCTGGGGCCTTCCGATAATTGATTGTTTTTCCTGGTTGATACCCAACATTAGTGATAACTGTAATACTTTATGTACAGAATCACCAGCACTAAATTTGGAATATTTTATTTTCACAGATTGCTTAGCGCATGTACATGGCATGAGACCCCCAACCATAATGCATCACTGCAGCATAAGTCCATTTTTCTGCCACTATAAGGAGTAATTTATAAAACTTTTGTTGTTGAGACACAAAAATGCGCCAAATTTCATTGTACACTGTAATTCTGGTGGATGTGTTGCATCATTCAATCTGTGGCGACCTTTAGCAAACACTGCAAAAGAAAACATGATAATGATTCTTTTCTGGAGATAGAGGAAATGAAAGTGGAAAATGAAATTGAGCTGGACAGAGGTCACGTGGCAAATACATGTAAAGATATCCAAAACACACTAAAGCATGTTTTATTTTAAAGGAAGCAAGCACAATCTACCACAAGCAGCAATTGATGATGTAATAAGTTCGTCAAAAATAGTAAATGAGTATGATCAGGAAATACCACAATCACAAACTGCAGACAACCCCGTGGCACCGTGAGGAAGAGCCGCTCAACCATCACGAGACACCAGGAAGACAAATTAAGCAAAGCAATTAGCTCTCTCTTCCCCATCAAGATGATTGCAATACTAAAATGGACATAGAGTAACGTACAACAAAACATAGAACAATTACAGACTCCCACAATGGGAGTAACAATAAACAGAAAGTCAACAACAACAGAACCACCGCCTTAGAACGGACAGCAGCCTAAGCCACCGGGGGGCTTAAATGCATTTTACTGGTACCAAATCTTTGCCCTAGATTCTGCTGTTGTTGAAGTACAAAAAATGTTCAGCTTGCATGGAGGCCATCTAACTAATGCAATGTATCATCATGGAAAAACACTCTAATCAAATTACTACACCATGATGAAACAAAGAAAAGGGCTCATGACTCACAGATAGTCAGAGCTAAAGAAAACCTCAAGTTGAGCCACGGTGGGTCCAGCTACAGATAAGCATCAGGCACCAACCCACCGATTAAAGCTTTACGTCAGAGCCATCATAGAGTCTGAGGCCCGACCCACCGTCGTGCAATAAAAGAGGAAACCATAGCTATAAACCGTGATTGGGTTTACAACTAGGCATGCAGATTGTCGCATGATATCAAAGTTATATCCAACCCTTATATAACGTTTAACTATCTTTTTGAATTGATCACTAAAATTAGGTTTTGCTTTGCTTTCCTCTTTAATTGCACGCCGGTGGGCCGGACTTCAGACTCTATGATGGTTCCGACTTAAAGACTTATCTATTGATGAGATGGTAGGGGCCTGATGCTTTGGCTGTTTGTCGGGCCCACCGGGGTTTACCTGTTGGATTTCTTTTGCTCCGGTATTCAGTTTAATTTACTGTTGAGTCCTTATCCTTGCTTTATCTCCTTGTTATATCTTGATTTATATGTTTTAGGAGATGATGCATTGATAAGTTAGGGGTCTTTCTTGCAAACCAAATATCTATGTGTCTTGATCCATATCTGAATTAAGGGTGAGGTTGGCGCCGTTAAACCGGTTTAAGCCCTCCAGTAAAATATTTTACTGACCGTCCCAAGGCGGTACTTCTTTTATGGATCTTTTATGTTTTTGTTCTGTCTTGTGTTTGCTATGTTTTGTGCGCGTCTGTTTATATGTGCTTTTTGGTCACCTGCTGGGAAAGGGCTGACCTCTTGGCTCTCGCGTGTGGTGTCTTCTGTGAGTTTGTCACTTTCCCATTGGTATCCTGGGTCAGGTGTGGTACTTGATTGTATCGATTCCTGATCTTTGCACCATTACTTACTTTCCAACAATTCGTTTGAATTTATAGACTAAATCACCATAAAATATAGGTTCTGATATGCCTTGTTGCAGAAGAGTTTTAACCCAATGTTGTACTTAACAATTAACTCTGAGTGTCTGTGGTAGAATTTAGAAAATGCTTTTCGAATTTTATGATATCTATTACCTTGTTTTAATAATTTAGCAGTTAAAAATAAGTTTCTGTTGTTGAAGTCATCAACATTAGAACATACTCTAGCAAAACGAATAAGCTGCTAATTGAGGAACTTTCAAAAAGGCCTTGAAACTAAATATTTACAGGAAAGTACTTAAGCCAAATTCTTGGCCATGTTAAACCAAAGCCCGTTTAGCTTGGAAAAAGTTATGGCAAGAAAAAAATAAAAAGGGAAATAGAGATATTGTTCAAAAGAAATGTTGGCTGATTATGTGCCATTTATTGAGCAGCTGGCTCATTTACTATCTGTTCCTGAAGTAAGAGATTCATTTTTTGTAAGAAATGATTTTAATTGATTAACATATTATGTTGATGGAACATAAAAAATAGTATGTGAGTATGATCAGGAAATACCACAATCACAAACTGCAGACAACCCTGTGGCACCGCGAGGAAGAGCCGCTCAACCATCACAAGACACCAGGAAGACAAATTCAGCAAAGCAATTAGCTCTCTCTTCCCCATCAAGATGATTGCAATACTAGAATGGACATAAAGTAACGTACAACAAAACATAGAACAATTACAGACTCCCACAAAGGAGTAACAATAAACAAAAAGTCAACAACAACAGAACCACCACCTTAGAACGGACAGCAGCCTAAGCCACCGGGGGGCTTAAATGCATTTTACTGGTACAAAATCTTCGCCCTAGATTCTGCTGTTGTTGAAGTACAAGAAATGTTCAGCTCGCATGGAGGCCATCTAAATAATGCAATGTATCATCATGGAAAACACTCTAATCAAATTTTCACTCCATGATGAAACAAAGAAAAGGGCTCATGACTCACAGATAGAGCTAAAGAAAACCTCAAGTTGAGCCACGGTGGATCCAGCTACAGATAAGCATCAGGCACCAACCCACCGATAAAGCTTTACGTCAGAGCCGTCATAGAGTCTGAGACCTGACCCACCGTCGTGCAATTAAAGAGGAAACCATAGCTATAAACCGTGATTGGGTTTAAAACTAGGCATGCAGACTGTCGCATGAAACCAGAAGGACTTTTTTCAGATGCATCCAAAGGCATTACTTTTCTGTTTGTATTATGACGATTTTGAAATTGCAGCAACCCCATTGGGTCACGTAAGAATAAATCTCTGTCATATTTTGTGCATTGTTTAACATAGGCCCAGAATTCAGGTTCAAGATACAATCAAACAGCTCCTCGAAGTTACAAAAACTGTTTATTTGAAAAAAAATGGTATATCAAAGCTATTAGAATATTTCATCGGAAGCATGTAAATCCTTCATGGTGGTACTGATATTGTAATTGAAGGACAAAATATTTGGAACTCTGTGCTATGTTTTAGGAGATACACCAGCAGCAAAGTATTTTGGTGTGTGTCTTTTGCAAAAAGCCTTTATTATTCAAAAGACGCGGAATGTAGCCTAATGTTTCTAAGGGCAATGCCAAGAGGTGTGTCTGTTTCACACATTTATGTACTAAACTACAATTACATCATCTGTAAATGGTAGGCAATTTTCATAATCAATAAATAATAATGATATGGACGGAACATAATCTGATCTGACTCATGTTATAACCAGAATGGAAATTAATTGTGGTATGCAATATGTTGGACAAACTGCAGATCAATTAAGACTAGGTTTCATGAGCACTTTTGTAATATGAAAAGGCTAAAAAATTGGCACGTTTCTTTATCGCCATTTCAAAAGTAATGATGATGATGATGATGAGTTGGAGTTTAACGACGCATCAACCCTTTTGGGTCATTAGCGTCATCAAGGTTAGGTAAGAGAAGTATTACTGAACATTAAAACTATAATAGGTAAGCTAAAATATAAACAATTTAACACATTAAACATATGAGTATAGCAAAGACGATAAAATAGTAATCATTTTACAGGGCAGACCATGTACAATATCTGACAACAACATAGGCTAATCAGATGACTATACATGATCCTCTCCTGCAAAAAAGAAAATGAAATGCTGAAAGCAAGTTTAAATAAATAAACAGTTCAAAGGAAATAGCTACAATTTGTTAAAAAGATTAATCTCTTTTAAGAATAAAAAGACATTATCAATAGGTACATCATTAAACAATTGTTTGATTGTATCAACATGAAAATATTTGTTTCTTATATGAGAAAAATCACCACATTCAAGTAGAAAATGGCGGACTGTAAAGAGTGTATCACATCCAAAACAATACGGTGGCTCCTCTCGTTTTAAAAGATATGAGTGTGTGATCCTTGTATGACCAATACGTAAACGAGCAAGGACGACTTCTTCTTGTCTCACATTCTGTACTACTGGTTGAGATTGTCCAATGACAGGTTTAATCTCAAAGAGTTTATTACCAACACTGTTATTCCATAAAATTTGCCATTTGTTTTCGATTTACACTCTGGTAAAAAAAAAATCAGAAACAAGTCCAATTATCATGAAATCTAATTTCCAGGAGCTAAAATCACATTACATGGACTATAAGCACATTTATACAGATGGTTCAAAAGATGATATGAAAGTAGGATGTGCAGTAGTATCTGACGACTTCTCTGAAACTATGCGAATTCCAGATGGGTCCTCAATTTTTACAGCAGAAGCAAAAGCTATTGATTTAGCATTAGATCATATTGCCGATTGTGAAACTTCAAATAAATTTGTTATATTTTCAGACTCCCTTTCAGTTTTAAAATCTTTAGATCATACATCTTCAAAAAATCCCCAAATTCAAAAACTACTTGAAAAACATCATGATTTATCAGAATTAAATGAAATAGTTTACTGTTGGATCCCTAGCCACATTGGCATTGCTGGCAATGAAAGTGTGGATCAAAAAGCAAAAGATTCATTGAATTTACACCCAACAAACTTTTCAATACCTTATGCAAATTTTAAATCTTTTATCAATAGGTACATTTTTTTTTTTTTTTTCAAAAGTAATGGTCATTCAACTAGTAAAATTATAATACAGCAGGTTGAAAATTGTATATGATCCAAATTCGTGTACGCAGGTTTTATTGATTAGTGCAAACGCGCACATATTGCTGTCTTAGATTCTAGGAGATCTTATAATTCTCCATTCTTCGCAAAACATATAGAAACTTATAATCTGATCGCAAGAGATGGCTTTGGTTAACTGTAATACCAATGCAGGTACTTTTTTATCAGCCAATGTTAGGAGACTGTTAAAAATATATGGGGGGTTGCAGCCATTTTGGTGACATGTGACAGTCCAAATGAGTGGCATTGGATAAAAGGTCACAGGTCAGCTTGACATTTGATACTTATATAAAGCCATTGTCTCATAAAGTTAAACATTTCTCGAAAGTATAATGATTTTGGCATAAACAGTTATAGAAAAATATACATTTCAAGATTTTTCCAATATAAATGCATTAGGAATCAAATTTGACCTTGCCATAAAGTAGGTCAAACTAGATTCATCATTTGTGCAAACCTGGTAGAGACCACATCCGCAATGCTACATACCAAGTCCCAAGGCCACTGACCTTTTGTTCTAGAGAATAAGATAATTGAAGGGATTTTACCATATATGGGTGTGGTGGACTTGACCTTTGAAACTTATTTATGACCATCGTCTCATTAGGTTTAACATATCAAGTGAGAATAATGGCTTTGGCTTCAACAGTATTCAAAAAAAAACATTTTAAAAATTTCCCATTTAAATGCAATAGGGAGCAAATTTGACCTTGACCTTAAGTAGGTCAAGGTCAACTTAAGTTCATCATTTGAACAATCTTAGTAGGACCCACATCCCCAATGCTACATACAAAGTCCCATGGTCATCGGCCGTCTGGTTCCCAAGGAGAAGATTTTTAAAGTGTTTTTACCATATATCGGCGTGTTTTGCATACATTTTGGCTATCTTATCATTAGTAGTCTTTACATGAAATTTGAGTTAAATTGGGCCAATGGTTTGTGAGAAAACTATATTTTGATATATTGATGGGACTCCTATATGAGCGACTTAAGCTGAAAGGTCAACCTTGACTTCTGGAACTTATTTATAGCCATTGTCTCATTAGGTTAAACATATCAAAAGAAAATAATGACTAAGGCTTCCACAGTTTTAAAAAAAATCATCTTTTCAAAAAATTTCACATTTAAATGCATAAGGAAGTAAACTTGACCTTGACGTTAAGTAGGTCAAGGTCAACCAAGGATCATCATTTGAACAAACTAAGTAGGCCCACAGCCCAAATGCTATATACCAAGTGCCAAGGTCATCGGCCTTCTGGTTACGAAGAAGATTTTAAAAGGCTTAATACCATATATGGGCGTGGCAGCCATCTTGGTCATAAGACCAAAATATTTTGCATGCATTTTAGCTTAATTATCATAAGAAGTCTTTACATAAAATTTGAGTTCAATTGGACCAATGGTTTGTGAGAAAACTATGTTTTAACATATTGATGGGACTCCAATATGAGCGACCTAAGCTGAAAGGTCAAAGGTCAACCTTGACCTTTGGAACTTATAAATAGCAATTGTCTCATTAGGTTTAACATATCAAAAAAAATAATGACTATGGCTTCAACAGTATTCAAAGAATCATCTTTTCAAAAAAATTCCCATCTAAATGCATTAGGAAGCAAACTTGACCTTGACGTTAAGTAGGTCAAGGTCAACCTAGGATCATGATTTGAACAAACTTGGTAGGCCCCACATCCCAAATGCTACATACCAAGTCCCAAGGTCATGGGCCTTCTGGTTCTGGAGAAGATTTTTAAAGGGTTTTTACCATATATGGGCTTGGCGGCCATCTTGGTCATGTGACCATGACCAATTGAGCAAACTTTCGTTCCCGTGTCCTAAGAAGCCTCCATATGAAATTTGAGTTTAATTGGCCCAGTGGTTTCAGAGTAGAGTAGAAGATGTTTGAAAATGTTGATGGACGGACGGACGACGAAGTGACTGGTATACTATTAGCTCACCCATGAGCCTTCGGCTCAGGTGAGCTAATAATCTGTCTGTCTGTGCATCCGTTTATAGTAGATATGATTGAGAACTTTGGGTGTGCAACTTTTCGACCCTTTCTCTTAACCTTTCAGATGCTGAAGATGCGCATGTGGCATGGAAATATTGAAGTTTCTCTTCATTTTTACCTTTTTTTCACTTCAGAATATTTGCCCAGTGGGTACTCTGTGAGCTCAACTCTTAACACCGTATACCGAAGCTTTGCAAGACTTTTTTTATGTTCTGTACTTGTAAATGTGCATGTGGCTTGGACACTATCAGCACTTCAGCACACCTTTAATGACAAAAGACTTTTAACATCTGTACTTGACGACGTTAACCCCAACAACGGGAGTAATACACACCTCCCTGTTGAATTGTTAAATTCAGGTTAGCTAAAATCGAAAACAGGGTTGTCACTATTAGAGGGTCACTGATGAAGCCTAAATGGCAGACACTAGCTAGTCTGGCCCAGTAAATATGCACACTCTAGTTTCAGTTCCTTAGTGCAGTCTTTGCTTCCAAAGAATACCCTTTTAAGAACATATTTGACTTCACTACAGCTGGTGACTGGGACTGTGTGGCGGCGGTAGAACGTCTCCTTGCCCTTCACTATAGTGAAGATTTTATTTTCTTGTCCTTTGGGATCATGGGTTTTATTGTGGAACTTTGAAACTATTAGAGAGTCACTGATGAAGCCTTAATGACAGAAACTAGCTAGTCTGGCCCAGTAAATATGAACACTCTAGTTTCATTTCTTAAGTGCAGTCTTTGTTTCCAAAGGATACCCTTTTAAGAACATATTGGAGTCAGATACATGTAACACTTGTTTAACAATATCCTATCAAAACAAAGGCCTTGATAAGACAAGCCTTGACATTTCTTTAATCCATGTTTTGACCGGAAATACTAAACATAATCATTATTGAGGGAGGTTCCCAAATTTTTAGCTCACCTGAATCATTGTGTTCGTTTGGCTGTCCCGTCTTGTGTCATCAACGGTTATTTCAAAGGGCATCTCCTCCTAAACAACTGGATGGGAGCTTACCAAATTTGGCAGGAATGGTCCTTACATGGCCCTCTTAATACTTTTTTTTTCAAATGGTCTTGGTCCATTGCAAGTCACACAGGCTAAAATAGATTCTCAAGATGAAAACTTAAAATCTTCTTCTCTGAAACCAGAGGCCATATTTGGTATGCAGCATCATCTAGTGGACCTATACCAAGTTTGTTCAAATTTTACCCATGTGGCAAAAATAGGTCCGTCCTGGGGTCACATATTATAAAGGAAAAACATAAACAAATCTTCTGGACTGAAACCACAGGGCATATATCCTTAATATTTGGTATATAGTGGACATCTACCAAAGTAAGTAAGGGTGCAAAGATCAGGAATCGATACAATCAAGTACCACACCTGACCCAGGATACCAATGGGAAAGTGACAAACTCACAGTAGACACCACAAACGAGAGCCAAGAGTTCAGCCCTTTCCCAGCAGGTGACCACAAGGCACATATAAACAGACGCGCACAAAGACATAGCAAACACAAGACAGAACAAAAACATGAAAGATCCACAATAGAAGAACCGCCTTGGAACGGTCAGTAAAATATTTACTGGAGGGCTTAAACAGGTTTAACGGCGCCAACCTCACCCTTAATTCAGATGTGGATCAAGACACATAGATATTTGGTTTGCATTAAAGACCCCTAACAAGTTTAAAATGATGCCTATGGTGCCTTCTAAGTTTAAAATGGTGCCCATGGGGCAAAAATGGCCCCGCCGCAGGGGTCACATATAGGCCTATCTAAAATCAACTTTTTTTCAGAATATGGTTATGTTGCTTATAAAATTAAAGGGAATGAGGCACACAATAACATGCTCGCATGCGCCTACGCTTGCATGAATATTCGCTGCTCGCAAGCGCTTTCTTTATGATATTCCCATGTGCTGCCGTATTGTTGCTGGTGTTGTTCATTTTTCAATTGAATGCAACATTTCAGAATTAAATATTTGGAGGAACTAAGAGAGTTTGGCTTGGCCTATAATGATTTTTCTTAAAAATAAAGAAAATGGTATAATTCTTAATTGCTTCCTTGATCCCCCCCCCCCCAAAAAAAAAAAAAAAAAAGTAAATAAAAAAATGGGTTATAGGGTTTATATGAATGTGTATGTGTTGATGGATGGGTAGGGGGATTAAGACAGACCCATCACCAACTTTACCTACTTTGTGGAGACGGTATTCTGGTGTGTTGATTTTCTTCCCTCATATCTTTAAATATCTAGTGAAATACGAAAACTACTGCTTACCGACCATCACTAATGTTTAAAGTAAGTAAGGGTGCAAAAATCAGAAATCGATAGAATCAAGTACCACACCTGACCCAGGATACCAATGGGAAAGTGATAACCTCACAGTTAGACATCACAAACGAGAGCCAAGAGGGCAGCCCTTACCCAGCAGGTGACCACAAGGCACATATAAACAGACGCGCGCAAAGGCATAGCAAACACAAGACAGAAAAAAACAAAAGATCCACAAAAGAATAACCGCCTTGGAACGGTCAGTAAAATTTTTACTGGAGGGCTTAAAACGTGATTTCTTTATGGTTGATGAGCACTAGAATTGTATCTTCAATTTTTTGCGTGTATGCATAGGAACCTAAGCAAATGCGTTGATGCTAACAGAAGGCCGGACTGATTATGGATAGGAAAGATTCTGTGATATTCAAAACAATAGAATGTTTGGGTGCCGGGATGGGTGGACGAGATTATGGCGTGTCCTGGGTTTTGGGGACTAAAACAACACTGAAGAGTGCATTCTTCAAGATGGGTGTCTTTTTGGGTAGACCACACTAGAAGAGAGACAAACTACCAATTAGTAACGGATGGAGGAGAACTGAGCAACAACGATCTGGGTCCTTGCCATTCTCCCACACAACACCCACTAATCAGCCGATGTGATATCACGTTATGGTCTAACAATGTTTTCTCTGAGAAGGAGAACGGTGAAATAAATACCCATGCGGATTTAGACAATTAAACAAAACCAAACAAACTGAGCCTTAATTCCCCTCCCTTGGGTAAACATGTGGTGTCTAAAATCTTTTGGACGGGCCATCAAATTGGTTATATAATTTAATTAAGAAATTCCCAGATGAAGTATCTAAATTCCCACTCCAGGGAATTGGTGCTCTAATTCTGTGGGTGGGGACTTTCGTTGCAGTCAAATTCTCCATATATAACCCCTACCTTTAGAAGAAAACACTAATAAAAAATGTAGGTGCATTAGTATGACATTTTCTTTTCAGCCTTGCATCTTATTGTACATCTCACTGATCAATAACAGGCAGCCCTTCCTTTAGCAGTAGGATCAATAACGGATAGCCCTTCTTTTAGCAGTAAAACAGATTTTGGTAGTTCTCCATATAGGCCACCATGAGAGCTGAACATTGTTTTGTACTTCAACAACAGCAGAATCTAGGGCAAAGATTTTAGGGCAAAGATTTGGTACAAGAAAAATGCATTTAATCCCCCGGTGACTTAGTCTGTTCTAAGACGGTGATTCTGTTGTTGATTCGTTGTTGATTGTTACTCCAGGTGTGGGAGTCTTAATTGTTGTATGTTTTGTTGTTCTTTACTCTATGTCCATTCTAGTTTCGCAATCGCCTTGATGAGGAATAGTGAAGAGAGAGCTGGTTGCTTTACTTGGTTTGTCTTCCTGGTGTCTCTAATGGTTGTGTGGCTCTTCCTCACGATGCCATGGGTTTGTCTGCAGTTTTTGATTATTGTATTTCCTGATCTTACTCACTAATTCTGTTCTATTCTACAATTTTCCCCCGTTGGAGGCCCAAATAATTTTTTTGGCCTGCACACGTCAAATTACGATGTCAAATATTTTCAAGGAAGTGGACTTGATTATCACATTTGCAAACATGGCAAACCTGATAAATGACATGAACAGTATCAAAATAACCTGTTTGGAATATAATTATGTTCTTTGTGAATGTTGGAAGCAGCTTATTATTGGAAAAATTGTCTACCCTAGTTCAGAGCACCCAAAACTGCGTTGTTGCTGTGAAAACGTGAAGGTAGGAATCTAAAAGCCTTTGTTTATATTTCCTTGAGATAGTTTCTGTTCTTGTAGACTTCAATCTGGTTTTCTTTTAACATTATAGCTGTGAAACAAAACCAAATCTTTTTCAGCAAGCCCAAGGGTGGTAAACCTAGGAACTACCACGAAATTGTGTTAACCCTATTTTGTTCCCAAGCCACATCCAGGACACATCGTGGTAGCTTCCAGGCCGAAAATTGGATAAAGAAAGGTTTGTGTCACTTTCATTTTTTGTTTTATTTTACAACTAAAAACGAACAATGGTGATATCCCAAAAATTTGTATGAGAAGTTATTTTTTTTCTTTAGATTTGTGTTTCCCAACTGAGCATTGGACCAACTTTCCCAAAGTTCGAAAGATTTTAGCCCATATCTGATTTGTGTTTCCCCACTGAGCATCACAAAGTTCGAGGGATTTTAGCCCATATCTGTCAAATGAAATGGATTTTGATATCATTTGACGATGAAAATGATAAAAAGACCCTCAATCAACGTTCCTACACAGAAAAAAAATCTGAGCATTTGCTCATAAAGGATTCATGCATGCCTCGTTCGTCCCGTGTGGTAGTTTCCAGTTCATTGTGATAGTTAAAATGATATCATGGTAGTTTCCAAGACTTTGTAGGATACATTTTTGTTTTGTTTTTGTTGCTTTACGTCCCAAGTCAACAGCTATGGTCATTGCTGGACGGTCAGTTCATCTAACCACACTTTTTCCTGGGCAAGCTTGAACAAGCAAGCAGTTAACCAGTACTTTGTGCACATACTTTCGCTTGTAACTGACAACATCCCTTCTTGAATGATTCAGCGGAAGGGAGGAGAATGACCGTAGAAATTATTTCATGATCAATCTCCACGAAAGTATGGGACCAGGCCGGGATCAAACTCGCGACCCCTGGATCCGCAGTCAGATTCGCATCTGTTGCCAGACACGTTACCGACTGCGCTACGGGGCCCGGTTTAGGATACATTTCTGAAGTGATACATAACATTTTAGTGGTTGTTTGTTTCGCATGATAACCCTCAAACTCGTAAATAAATCGCCACGGTAAACAAATAAATCACATATCAACACCATGAAGAAACAAAGCTGAGGACTCAACAGTGAGGCTTGACAGGTGGAGATCATGCCCTGGACTGCCAAACAACATCTCTGGAAATCTATAGCAAAAGGTCCTCAGTTGGGCCCTGGTGGACCTAGCAACAGATCAAAATGATATAAAAATTGCGTCACTCGCTAGGATGTTCCATGTTCAGTCAACTTAATGATAAAATGTCAGGCTAAGACTACTGGCCCAAAGTATCATTGCTACTTGCGCTTCAGAAAAAATGAGAATATCCTGGGGTTGGGTCACTTATTCAGTGTGACGATGAACGGGCGTGTAATTTGATAATTAAAAAGCATGTTTATTCAAAAACAAAATATGTGAACATCACTTCTTTTCATTCTTCTCATCATTTCAATAGCCCACTAAATTTACAATTCAGGCAGTTGACATTTGTTATCTGACAAAAGGTTGTTTGAAAAGGTCTTCGTATGAATGAGAGGTATTCAAGGTTCAGCCCCCACACCCTGTCTTTACAAAATTGAAGTAGCCCCTGAATAGTGAACATCTGCTGATGCGTACTTCTACTGGATTCCAACAAAGTCTTGTAAACTACCACAACAGCATTTTAACTAACACAATGAGCTGGAAACTACCACACATGATGAGCGGGCATGAATTGTTTACGAGTAAATGCTCAGATTTTTCTTCTGTCTAGGAACGTTTATTGAGGGTCTTTTTTATCATATTCATCGTCAAATGATATCAAATTCTATTTAATTTGACAGATATGGGCTAAAATCCCTCGAAGTTTGTGATGCTCAGTGGAGCAACACAAATCTAAAGAACGAAATAACTTTTCATACAAAATTTGGGGCTAGAGGGGACGCTAAGACATATTTACAGGGAACCACATTGTCGGTTTCACCATAGTTTGTTCTTAGTTGTAAAATAAAACAAAAATGAAAGTGACACCAACCTTTCTTTATCCAATTTTCGGCCTGGAAGCTACCACGACGTGTCTCGGATGCGGCTTGGAAACAAAATTATGTTAACACAATTTCGTGGTAGTGCCTAGGTTTACCACCCGTGAGGCGTAGCAGGGATGGTATTACAAGGCCCTCCATAAATTCAATGGCTATTAAACACCTACTCTAGAATACCTAGTCAGTCACTACGACGAGCCTCCAGAGATCGGTTAGGAATATTTATTAGATTACTGTAGTTATATTAATCTTTTTGATTGCAAGACAAGAGGACTCGGGTGTGGATTGCTGAAATCTATAGAACTACAAACTTCGAAAGACAGCCAGTCG
>CAXHUL010000610.1:0-85797 GCA_964019695.1 Loripinus fragilis
TGCTTTAAGAGGCACGGCCTTGGCTGTCCAAGCATACTTACCTGGTACAGAGGAAACCGTGATCAACAAGGCGGTTCCTCCAGCAGGAGGCCCTTCCATTGCACTTCGGTTGGGCTGACGGCTGCGATTGTCCCAAATGTGGACAACTCGGGTACGCAATTTATAAGTGTGGGGGTCTGCGTACGCGCTAACCCCTGAAACAAAGACATTGCAGAACAGAAACCCTTCCAAAATCCCGAGAAATCCCGGAAAACCCCTGTGCTTTCGCGCAGACCAGATCACGCCACGACAGGCAGGTTGAATGTGGGCTAGTAGGTAGCATTTGCAGTTGCAGCTGCTGAAAGGGAGAGTTGTCGCCCTTTCTCAATGTAAACGTTGAATGTCAGAAACGTATGTGCGACGTTGCCTGTGTGCTTAATCGCTTATGTCCTTGTTTTTCAGGCTGAGCGTGCGCCTCCTTTATATTGTGCGAGCTGCAGGTGGGATTTCGTTCGTGCTGCTTGGAGGAGAGGCTCGTGGAGCACGTGCATGGCGTGGAGCACGTGCATGGCGTGCAGCTGCGCGAGGGAACCGTGTGGAAGCGTGAGCTGGGAGCTGGTGGCGCCACACCACTTTGAATTGAGATCCTTGTGCTTTAAGAGGCACGGCCTTGGCTGTCCAAGCATACTTACCTGGTACAGAGGAAACCGTGATCAACAAGGCGGTTCCTCCAGCAGGAGGCCCTTCCATTGCACTTCGGTTGGGCTGACGGCTGCGATTGTCCCAAATGTGGACAACTCGGGTACGCAATTTATAAGTGTGGGGGTCTGCGTACGCGCTAACCCCTGAAACAAAGACATTGCAGAACAGAAACCCTTCCAAAATCCCGAGAAATCCCGGAAAACCCCTGTGCTTTCGCGCAGACCAGATCACGCCACGACAGGCAGGTTGAATGTGGGCTAGTAGGTAGCATTTGCAGTTGCAGCTGCTGAAAGGGAGAGTTGTCGCCCTTTCTCAATGTAAACGTTGAATGTCAGAAACGTATGTGCGACGTTGCCTGTGTGCTTAATCGCTTATGTCCTTGTTTTTCAGGCTGAGCGTGCGCCTCCTTTATATTGTGCGAGCTGCAGGTGGGATTTCGTTCGTGCTGCTTGGAGGAGAGGCTCGTGGAGCACGTGCATGGCGTGGAGCACGTGCATGGCGTGCAGCTGCGCGAGGGAACCGTGTGGAAGCGTGAGCTGGGAGCTGGTGGCGCCACACCACTTTGAATTGAGATCCTTGTGCTTTAAGAGGCACGGCCTTGGCTGTCCAAGCATACTTACCTGGTACAGAGGAAACCGTGATCAACAAGGCGGTTCCTCCAGCAGGAGGCCCTTCCATTGCACTTCGGTTGGGCTGACGGCTGCGATTGTCCCAAATGTGGACAACTCGGGTACGCAATTTATAAGTGTGGGGGTCTGCGTACGCGCTAACCCCTGAAACAAAGACATTGCAGAACAGAAACCCTTCCAAAATCCCGAGAAATCCCGGAAAACCCCTGTGCTTTCGCGCAGACCAGATCACGCCACGACAGGCAGGTTGAATGTGGGCTAGTAGGTAGCATTTGCAGTTGCAGCTGCTGAAAGGGAGAGTTGTCGCCCTTTCTCAATGTAAACGTTGAATGTCAGAAACGTATGTGCGACGTTGCCTGTGTGCTTAATCGCTTATGTCCTTGTTTTTCAGGCTGAGCGTGCGCCTCCTTTATATTGTGCGAGCTGCAGGTGGGATTTCGTTCGTGCTGCTTGGAGGAGAGGCTCGTGGAGCACGTGCATGGCGTGGAGCACGTGCATGGCGTGCAGCTGCGCGAGGGAACCGTGTGGAAGCGTGAGCTGGGAGCTGGTGGCGCCACACCACTTTGAATTGAGATCCTTGTGCTTTAAGAGGCACGGCCTTGGCTGTCCAAGCATACTTACCTGGTACAGAGGAAACCGTGATCAACAAGGCGGTTCCTCCAGCAGGAGGCCCTTCCATTGCACTTCGGTTGGGCTGACGGCTGCGATTGTCCCAAATGTGGACAACTCGGGTACGCAATTTATAAGTGTGGGGGTCTGCGTACGCGCTAACCCCTGAAACAAAGACATTGCAGAACAGAAACCCTTCCAAAATCCCGAGAAATCCCGGAAAACCCCTGTGCTTTCGCGCAGACCAGATCACGCCACGACAGGCAGGTTGAATGTGGGCTAGTAGGTAGCATTTGCAGTTGCAGCTGCTGAAAGGGAGAGTTGTCGCCCTTTCTCAATGTAAACGTTGAATGTCAGAAACGTATGTGCGACGTTGCCTGTGTGCTTAATCGCTTATGTCCTTGTTTTTCAGGCTGAGCGTGCGCCTCCTTTATATTGTGCGAGCTGCAGGTGGGATTTCGTTCGTGCTGCTTGGAGGAGAGGCTCGTGGAGCACGTGCATGGCGTGGAGCACGTGCATGGCGTGCAGCTGCGCGAGGGAACCGTGTGGAAGCGTGAGCTGGGAGCTGGTGGCGCCACACCACTTTGAATTGAGATCCTTGTGCTTTAAGAGGCACGGCCTTGGCTGTCCAAGCATACTTACCTGGTACAGAGGAAACCGTGATCAACAAGGCGGTTCCTCCAGCAGGAGGCCCTTCCATTGCACTTCGGTTGGGCTGACGGCTGCGATTGTCCCAAATGTGGACAACTCGGGTACGCAATTTATAAGTGTGGGGGTCTGCGTACGCGCTAACCCCTGAAACAAAGACATTGCAGAACAGAAACCCTTCCAAAATCCCGAGAAATCCCGGAAAACCCCTGTGCTTTCGCGCAGACCAGATCACGCCACGACAGGCAGGTTGAATGTGGGCTAGTAGGTAGCATTTGCAGTTGCAGCTGCTGAAAGGGAGAGTTGTCGCCCTTTCTCAATGTAAACGTTGAATGTCAGAAACGTATGTGCGACGTTGCCTGTGTGCTTAATCGCTTATGTCCTTGTTTTTCAGGCTGAGCGTGCGCCTCCTTTATATTGTGCGAGCTGCAGGTGGGATTTCGTTCGTGCTGCTTGGAGGAGAGGCTCGTGGAGCACGTGCATGGCGTGGAGCACGTGCATGGCGTGCAGCTGCGCGAGGGAACCGTGTGGAAGCGTGAGCTGGGAGCTGGTGGCGCCACACCACTTTGAATTGAGATCCTTGTGCTTTAAGAGGCACGGCCTTGGCTGTCCAAGCATACTTACCTGGTACAGAGGAAACCGTGATCAACAAGGCGGTTCCTCCAGCAGGAGGCCCTTCCATTGCACTTCGGTTGGGCTGACGGCTGCGATTGTCCCAAATGTGGACAACTCGGGTACGCAATTTATAAGTGTGGGGGTCTGCGTACGCGCTAACCCCTGAAACAAAGACATTGCAGAACAGAAACCCTTCCAAAATCCCGAGAAATCCCGGAAAACCCCTGTGCTTTCGCGCAGACCAGATCACGCCACGACAGGCAGGTTGAATGTGGGCTAGTAGGTAGCATTTGCAGTTGCAGCTGCTGAAAGGGAGAGTTGTCGCCCTTTCTCAATGTAAACGTTGAATGTCAGAAACGTATGTGCGACGTTGCCTGTGTGCTTAATCGCTTATGTCCTTGTTTTTCAGGCTGAGCGTGCGCCTCCTTTATATTGTGCGAGCTGCAGGTGGGATTTCGTTCGTGCTGCTTGGAGGAGAGGCTCGTGGAGCACGTGCATGGCGTGGAGCACGTGCATGGCGTGCAGCTGCGCGAGGGAACCGTGTGGAAGCGTGAGCTGGGAGCTGGTGGCGCCACACCACTTTGAATTGAGATCCTTGTGCTTTAAGAGGCACGGCCTTGGCTGTCCAAGCATACTTACCTGGTACAGAGGAAACCGTGATCAACAAGGCGGTTCCTCCAGCAGGAGGCCCTTCCATTGCACTTCGGTTGGGCTGACGGCTGCGATTGTCCCAAATGTGGACAACTCGGGTACGCAATTTATAAGTGTGGGGGTCTGCGTACGCGCTAACCCCTGAAACAAAGACATTGCAGAACAGAAACCCTTCCAAAATCCCGAGAAATCCCGGAAAACCCCTGTGCTTTCGCGCAGACCAGATCACGCCACGACAGGCAGGTTGAATGTGGGCTAGTAGGTAGCATTTGCAGTTGCAGCTGCTGAAAGGGAGAGTTGTCGCCCTTTCTCAATGTAAACGTTGAATGTCAGAAACGTATGTGCGACGTTGCCTGTGTGCTTAATCGCTTATGTCCTTGTTTTTCAGGCTGAGCGTGCGCCTCCTTTATATTGTGCGAGCTGCAGGTGGGATTTCGTTCGTGCTGCTTGGAGGAGAGGCTCGTGGAGCACGTGCATGGCGTGGAGCACGTGCATGGCGTGCAGCTGCGCGAGGGAACCGTGTGGAAGCGTGAGCTGGGAGCTGGTGGCGCCACACCACTTTGAATTGAGATCCTTGTGCTTTAAGAGGCACGGCCTTGGCTGTCCAAGCATACTTACCTGGTACAGAGGAAACCGTGATCAACAAGGCGGTTCCTCCAGCAGGAGGCCCTTCCATTGCACTTCGGTTGGGCTGACGGCTGCGATTGTCCCAAATGTGGACAACTCGGGTACGCAATTTATAAGTGTGGGGGTCTGCGTACGCGCTAACCCCTGAAACAAAGACATTGCAGAACAGAAACCCTTCCAAAATCCCGAGAAATCCCGGAAAACCCCTGTGCTTTCGCGCAGACCAGATCACGCCACGACAGGCAGGTTGAATGTGGGCTAGTAGGTAGCATTTGCAGTTGCAGCTGCTGAAAGGGAGAGTTGTCGCCCTTTCTCAATGTAAACGTTGAATGTCAGAAACGTATGTGCGACGTTGCCTGTGTGCTTAATCGCTTATGTCCTTGTTTTTCAGGCTGAGCGTGCGCCTCCTTTATATTGTGCGAGCTGCAGGTGGGATTTCGTTCGTGCTGCTTGGAGGAGAGGCTCGTGGAGCACGTGCATGGCGTGGAGCACGTGCATGGCGTGCAGCTGCGCGAGGGAACCGTGTGGAAGCGTGAGCTGGGAGCTGGTGGCGCCACACCACTTTGAATTGAGATCCTTGTGCTTTAAGAGGCACGGCCTTGGCTGTCCAAGCATACTTACCTGGTACAGAGGAAACCGTGATCAACAAGGCGGTTCCTCCAGCAGGAGGCCCTTCCATTGCACTTCGGTTGGGCTGACGGCTGCGATTGTCCCAAATGTGGACAACTCGGGTACGCAATTTATAAGTGTGGGGGTCTGCGTACGCGCTAACCCCTGAAACAAAGACATTGCAGAACAGAAACCCTTCCAAAATCCCGAGAAATCCCGGAAAACCCCTGTGCTTTCGCGCAGACCAGATCACGCCACGACAGGCAGGTTGAATGTGGGCTAGTAGGTAGCATTTGCAGTTGCAGCTGCTGAAAGGGAGAGTTGTCGCCCTTTCTCAATGTAAACGTTGAATGTCAGAAACGTATGTGCGACGTTGCCTGTGTGCTTAATCGCTTATGTCCTTGTTTTTCAGGCTGAGCGTGCGCCTCCTTTATATTGTGCGAGCTGCAGGTGGGATTTCGTTCGTGCTGCTTGGAGGAGAGGCTCGTGGAGCACGTGCATGGCGTGGAGCACGTGCATGGCGTGCAGCTGCGCGAGGGAACCGTGTGGAAGCGTGAGCTGGGAGCTGGTGGCGCCACACCACTTTGAATTGAGATCCTTGTGCTTTAAGAGGCACGGCCTTGGCTGTCCAAGCATACTTACCTGGTACAGAGGAAACCGTGATCAACAAGGCGGTTCCTCCAGCAGGAGGCCCTTCCATTGCACTTCGGTTGGGCTGACGGCTGCGATTGTCCCAAATGTGGACAACTCGGGTACGCAATTTATAAGTGTGGGGGTCTGCGTACGCGCTAACCCCTGAAACAAAGACATTGCAGAACAGAAACCCTTCCAAAATCCCGAGAAATCCCGGAAAACCCCTGTGCTTTCGCGCAGACCAGATCACGCCACGACAGGCAGGTTGAATGTGGGCTAGTAGGTAGCATTTGCAGTTGCAGCTGCTGAAAGGGAGAGTTGTCGCCCTTTCTCAATGTAAACGTTGAATGTCAGAAACGTATGTGCGACGTTGCCTGTGTGCTTAATCGCTTATGTCCTTGTTTTTCAGGCTGAGCGTGCGCCTCCTTTATATTGTGCGAGCTGCAGGTGGGATTTCGTTCGTGCTGCTTGGAGGAGAGGCTCGTGGAGCACGTGCATGGCGTGGAGCACGTGCATGGCGTGCAGCTGCGCGAGGGAACCGTGTGGAAGCGTGAGCTGGGAGCTGGTGGCGCCACACCACTTTGAATTGAGATCCTTGTGCTTTAAGAGGCACGGCCTTGGCTGTCCAAGCATACTTACCTGGTACAGAGGAAACCGTGATCAACAAGGCGGTTCCTCCAGCAGGAGGCCCTTCCATTGCACTTCGGTTGGGCTGACGGCTGCGATTGTCCCAAATGTGGACAACTCGGGTACGCAATTTATAAGTGTGGGGGTCTGCGTACGCGCTAACCCCTGAAACAAAGACATTGCAGAACAGAAACCCTTCCAAAATCCCGAGAAATCCCGGAAAACCCCTGTGCTTTCGCGCAGACCAGATCACGCCACGACAGGCAGGTTGAATGTGGGCTAGTAGGTAGCATTTGCAGTTGCAGCTGCTGAAAGGGAGAGTTGTCGCCCTTTCTCAATGTAAACGTTGAATGTCAGAAACGTATGTGCGACGTTGCCTGTGTGCTTAATCGCTTATGTCCTTGTTTTTCAGGCTGAGCGTGCGCCTCCTTTATATTGTGCGAGCTGCAGGTGGGATTTCGTTCGTGCTGCTTGGAGGAGAGGCTCGTGGAGCACGTGCATGGCGTGGAGCACGTGCATGGCGTGCAGCTGCGCGAGGGAACCGTGTGGAAGCGTGAGCTGGGAGCTGGTGGCGCCACACCACTTTGAATTGAGATCCTTGTGCTTTAAGAGGCACGGCCTTGGCTGTCCAAGCATACTTACCTGGTACAGAGGAAACCGTGATCAACAAGGCGGTTCCTCCAGCAGGAGGCCCTTCCATTGCACTTCGGTTGGGCTGACGGCTGCGATTGTCCCAAATGTGGACAACTCGGGTACGCAATTTATAAGTGTGGGGGTCTGCGTACGCGCTAACCCCTGAAACAAAGACATTGCAGAACAGAAACCCTTCCAAAATCCCGAGAAATCCCGGAAAACCCCTGTGCTTTCGCGCAGACCAGATCACGCCACGACAGGCAGGTTGAATGTGGGCTAGTAGGTAGCATTTGCAGTTGCAGCTGCTGAAAGGGAGAGTTGTCGCCCTTTCTCAATGTAAACGTTGAATGTCAGAAACGTATGTGCGACGTTGCCTGTGTGCTTAATCGCTTATGTCCTTGTTTTTCAGGCTGAGCGTGCGCCTCCTTTATATTGTGCGAGCTGCAGGTGGGATTTCGTTCGTGCTGCTTGGAGGAGAGGCTCGTGGAGCACGTGCATGGCGTGGAGCACGTGCATGGCGTGCAGCTGCGCGAGGGAACCGTGTGGAAGCGTGAGCTGGGAGCTGGTGGCGCCACACCACTTTGAATTGAGATCCTTGTGCTTTAAGAGGCACGGCCTTGGCTGTCCAAGCATACTTACCTGGTACAGAGGAAACCGTGATCAACAAGGCGGTTCCTCCAGCAGGAGGCCCTTCCATTGCACTTCGGTTGGGCTGACGGCTGCGATTGTCCCAAATGTGGACAACTCGGGTACGCAATTTATAAGTGTGGGGGTCTGCGTACGCGCTAACCCCTGAAACAAAGACATTGCAGAACAGAAACCCTTCCAAAATCCCGAGAAATCCCGGAAAACCCCTGTGCTTTCGCGCAGACCAGATCACGCCACGACAGGCAGGTTGAATGTGGGCTAGTAGGTAGCATTTGCAGTTGCAGCTGCTGAAAGGGAGAGTTGTCGCCCTTTCTCAATGTAAACGTTGAATGTCAGAAACGTATGTGCGACGTTGCCTGTGTGCTTAATCGCTTATGTCCTTGTTTTTCAGGCTGAGCGTGCGCCTCCTTTATATTGTGCGAGCTGCAGGTGGGATTTCGTTCGTGCTGCTTGGAGGAGAGGCTCGTGGAGCACGTGCATGGCGTGGAGCACGTGCATGGCGTGCAGCTGCGCGAGGGAACCGTGTGGAAGCGTGAGCTGGGAGCTGGTGGCGCCACACCACTTTGAATTGAGATCCTTGTGCTTTAAGAGGCACGGCCTTGGCTGTCCAAGCATACTTACCTGGTACAGAGGAAACCGTGATCAACAAGGCGGTTCCTCCAGCAGGAGGCCCTTCCATTGCACTTCGGTTGGGCTGACGGCTGCGATTGTCCCAAATGTGGACAACTCGGGTACGCAATTTATAAGTGTGGGGGTCTGCGTACGCGCTAACCCCTGAAACAAAGACATTGCAGAACAGAAACCCTTCCAAAATCCCGAGAAATCCCGGAAAACCCCTGTGCTTTCGCGCAGACCAGATCACGCCACGACAGGCAGGTTGAATGTGGGCTAGTAGGTAGCATTTGCAGTTGCAGCTGCTGAAAGGGAGAGTTGTCGCCCTTTCTCAATGTAAACGTTGAATGTCAGAAACGTATGTGCGACGTTGCCTGTGTGCTTAATCGCTTATGTCCTTGTTTTTCAGGCTGAGCGTGCGCCTCCTTTATATTGTGCGAGCTGCAGGTGGGATTTCGTTCGTGCTGCTTGGAGGAGAGGCTCGTGGAGCACGTGCATGGCGTGGAGCACGTGCATGGCGTGCAGCTGCGCGAGGGAACCGTGTGGAAGCGTGAGCTGGGAGCTGGTGGCGCCACACCACTTTGAATTGAGATCCTTGTGCTTTAAGAGGCACGGCCTTGGCTGTCCAAGCATACTTACCTGGTACAGAGGAAACCGTGATCAACAAGGCGGTTCCTCCAGCAGGAGGCCCTTCCATTGCACTTCGGTTGGGCTGACGGCTGCGATTGTCCCAAATGTGGACAACTCGGGTACGCAATTTATAAGTGTGGGGGTCTGCGTACGCGCTAACCCCTGAAACAAAGACATTGCAGAACAGAAACCCTTCCAAAATCCCGAGAAATCCCGGAAAACCCCTGTGCTTTCGCGCAGACCAGATCACGCCACGACAGGCAGGTTGAATGTGGGCTAGTAGGTAGCATTTGCAGTTGCAGCTGCTGAAAGGGAGAGTTGTCGCCCTTTCTCAATGTAAACGTTGAATGTCAGAAACGTATGTGCGACGTTGCCTGTGTGCTTAATCGCTTATGTCCTTGTTTTTCAGGCTGAGCGTGCGCCTCCTTTATATTGTGCGAGCTGCAGGTGGGATTTCGTTCGTGCTGCTTGGAGGAGAGGCTCGTGGAGCACGTGCATGGCGTGGAGCACGTGCATGGCGTGCAGCTGCGCGAGGGAACCGTGTGGAAGCGTGAGCTGGGAGCTGGTGGCGCCACACCACTTTGAATTGAGATCCTTGTGCTTTAAGAGGCACGGCCTTGGCTGTCCAAGCATACTTACCTGGTACAGAGGAAACCGTGATCAACAAGGCGGTTCCTCCAGCAGGAGGCCCTTCCATTGCACTTCGGTTGGGCTGACGGCTGCGATTGTCCCAAATGTGGACAACTCGGGTACGCAATTTATAAGTGTGGGGGTCTGCGTACGCGCTAACCCCTGAAACAAAGACATTGCAGAACAGAAACCCTTCCAAAATCCCGAGAAATCCCGGAAAACCCCTGTGCTTTCGCGCAGACCAGATCACGCCACGACAGGCAGGTTGAATGTGGGCTAGTAGGTAGCATTTGCAGTTGCAGCTGCTGAAAGGGAGAGTTGTCGCCCTTTCTCAATGTAAACGTTGAATGTCAGAAACGTATGTGCGACGTTGCCTGTGTGCTTAATCGCTTATGTCCTTGTTTTTCAGGCTGAGCGTGCGCCTCCTTTATATTGTGCGAGCTGCAGGTGGGATTTCGTTCGTGCTGCTTGGAGGAGAGGCTCGTGGAGCACGTGCATGGCGTGGAGCACGTGCATGGCGTGCAGCTGCGCGAGGGAACCGTGTGGAAGCGTGAGCTGGGAGCTGGTGGCGCCACACCACTTTGAATTGAGATCCTTGTGCTTTAAGAGGCACGGCCTTGGCTGTCCAAGCATACTTACCTGGTACAGAGGAAACCGTGATCAACAAGGCGGTTCCTCCAGCAGGAGGCCCTTCCATTGCACTTCGGTTGGGCTGACGGCTGCGATTGTCCCAAATGTGGACAACTCGGGTACGCAATTTATAAGTGTGGGGGTCTGCGTACGCGCTAACCCCTGAAACAAAGACATTGCAGAACAGAAACCCTTCCAAAATCCCGAGAAATCCCGGAAAACCCCTGTGCTTTCGCGCAGACCAGATCACGCCACGACAGGCAGGTTGAATGTGGGCTAGTAGGTAGCATTTGCAGTTGCAGCTGCTGAAAGGGAGAGTTGTCGCCCTTTCTCAATGTAAACGTTGAATGTCAGAAACGTATGTGCGACGTTGCCTGTGTGCTTAATCGCTTATGTCCTTGTTTTTCAGGCTGAGCGTGCGCCTCCTTTATATTGTGCGAGCTGCAGGTGGGATTTCGTTCGTGCTGCTTGGAGGAGAGGCTCGTGGAGCACGTGCATGGCGTGGAGCACGTGCATGGCGTGCAGCTGCGCGAGGGAACCGTGTGGAAGCGTGAGCTGGGAGCTGGTGGCGCCACACCACTTTGAATTGAGATCCTTGTGCTTTAAGAGGCACGGCCTTGGCTGTCCAAGCATACTTACCTGGTACAGAGGAAACCGTGATCAACAAGGCGGTTCCTCCAGCAGGAGGCCCTTCCATTGCACTTCGGTTGGGCTGACGGCTGCGATTGTCCCAAATGTGGACAACTCGGGTACGCAATTTATAAGTGTGGGGGTCTGCGTACGCGCTAACCCCTGAAACAAAGACATTGCAGAACAGAAACCCTTCCAAAATCCCGAGAAATCCCGGAAAACCCCTGTGCTTTCGCGCAGACCAGATCACGCCACGACAGGCAGGTTGAATGTGGGCTAGTAGGTAGCATTTGCAGTTGCAGCTGCTGAAAGGGAGAGTTGTCGCCCTTTCTCAATGTAAACGTTGAATGTCAGAAACGTATGTGCGACGTTGCCTGTGTGCTTAATCGCTTATGTCCTTGTTTTTCAGGCTGAGCGTGCGCCTCCTTTATATTGTGCGAGCTGCAGGTGGGATTTCGTTCGTGCTGCTTGGAGGAGAGGCTCGTGGAGCACGTGCATGGCGTGGAGCACGTGCATGGCGTGCAGCTGCGCGAGGGAACCGTGTGGAAGCGTGAGCTGGGAGCTGGTGGCGCCACACCACTTTGAATTGAGATCCTTGTGCTTTAAGAGGCACGGCCTTGGCTGTCCAAGCATACTTACCTGGTACAGAGGAAACCGTGATCAACAAGGCGGTTCCTCCAGCAGGAGGCCCTTCCATTGCACTTCGGTTGGGCTGACGGCTGCGATTGTCCCAAATGTGGACAACTCGGGTACGCAATTTATAAGTGTGGGGGTCTGCGTACGCGCTAACCCCTGAAACAAAGACATTGCAGAACAGAAACCCTTCCAAAATCCCGAGAAATCCCGGAAAACCCCTGTGCTTTCGCGCAGACCAGATCACGCCACGACAGGCAGGTTGAATGTGGGCTAGTAGGTAGCATTTGCAGTTGCAGCTGCTGAAAGGGAGAGTTGTCGCCCTTTCTCAATGTAAACGTTGAATGTCAGAAACGTATGTGCGACGTTGCCTGTGTGCTTAATCGCTTATGTCCTTGTTTTTCAGGCTGAGCGTGCGCCTCCTTTATATTGTGCGAGCTGCAGGTGGGATTTCGTTCGTGCTGCTTGGAGGAGAGGCTCGTGGAGCACGTGCATGGCGTGGAGCACGTGCATGGCGTGCAGCTGCGCGAGGGAACCGTGTGGAAGCGTGAGCTGGGAGCTGGTGGCGCCACACCACTTTGAATTGAGATCCTTGTGCTTTAAGAGGCACGGCCTTGGCTGTCCAAGCATACTTACCTGGTACAGAGGAAACCGTGATCAACAAGGCGGTTCCTCCAGCAGGAGGCCCTTCCATTGCACTTCGGTTGGGCTGACGGCTGCGATTGTCCCAAATGTGGACAACTCGGGTACGCAATTTATAAGTGTGGGGGTCTGCGTACGCGCTAACCCCTGAAACAAAGACATTGCAGAACAGAAACCCTTCCAAAATCCCGAGAAATCCCGGAAAACCCCTGTGCTTTCGCGCAGACCAGATCACGCCACGACAGGCAGGTTGAATGTGGGCTAGTAGGTAGCATTTGCAGTTGCAGCTGCTGAAAGGGAGAGTTGTCGCCCTTTCTCAATGTAAACGTTGAATGTCAGAAACGTATGTGCGACGTTGCCTGTGTGCTTAATCGCTTATGTCCTTGTTTTTCAGGCTGAGCGTGCGCCTCCTTTATATTGTGCGAGCTGCAGGTGGGATTTCGTTCGTGCTGCTTGGAGGAGAGGCTCGTGGAGCACGTGCATGGCGTGGAGCACGTGCATGGCGTGCAGCTGCGCGAGGGAACCGTGTGGAAGCGTGAGCTGGGAGCTGGTGGCGCCACACCACTTTGAATTGAGATCCTTGTGCTTTAAGAGGCACGGCCTTGGCTGTCCAAGCATACTTACCTGGTACAGAGGAAACCGTGATCAACAAGGCGGTTCCTCCAGCAGGAGGCCCTTCCATTGCACTTCGGTTGGGCTGACGGCTGCGATTGTCCCAAATGTGGACAACTCGGGTACGCAATTTATAAGTGTGGGGGTCTGCGTACGCGCTAACCCCTGAAACAAAGACATTGCAGAACAGAAACCCTTCCAAAATCCCGAGAAATCCCGGAAAACCCCTGTGCTTTCGCGCAGACCAGATCACGCCACGACAGGCAGGTTGAATGTGGGCTAGTAGGTAGCATTTGCAGTTGCAGCTGCTGAAAGGGAGAGTTGTCGCCCTTTCTCAATGTAAACGTTGAATGTCAGAAACGTATGTGCGACGTTGCCTGTGTGCTTAATCGCTTATGTCCTTGTTTTTCAGGCTGAGCGTGCGCCTCCTTTATATTGTGCGAGCTGCAGGTGGGATTTCGTTCGTGCTGCTTGGAGGAGAGGCTCGTGGAGCACGTGCATGGCGTGGAGCACGTGCATGGCGTGCAGCTGCGCGAGGGAACCGTGTGGAAGCGTGAGCTGGGAGCTGGTGGCGCCACACCACTTTGAATTGAGATCCTTGTGCTTTAAGAGGCACGGCCTTGGCTGTCCAAGCATACTTACCTGGTACAGAGGAAACCGTGATCAACAAGGCGGTTCCTCCAGCAGGAGGCCCTTCCATTGCACTTCGGTTGGGCTGACGGCTGCGATTGTCCCAAATGTGGACAACTCGGGTACGCAATTTATAAGTGTGGGGGTCTGCGTACGCGCTAACCCCTGAAACAAAGACATTGCAGAACAGAAACCCTTCCAAAATCCCGAGAAATCCCGGAAAACCCCTGTGCTTTCGCGCAGACCAGATCACGCCACGACAGGCAGGTTGAATGTGGGCTAGTAGGTAGCATTTGCAGTTGCAGCTGCTGAAAGGGAGAGTTGTCGCCCTTTCTCAATGTAAACGTTGAATGTCAGAAACGTATGTGCGACGTTGCCTGTGTGCTTAATCGCTTATGTCCTTGTTTTTCAGGCTGAGCGTGCGCCTCCTTTATATTGTGCGAGCTGCAGGTGGGATTTCGTTCGTGCTGCTTGGAGGAGAGGCTCGTGGAGCACGTGCATGGCGTGGAGCACGTGCATGGCGTGCAGCTGCGCGAGGGAACCGTGTGGAAGCGTGAGCTGGGAGCTGGTGGCGCCACACCACTTTGAATTGAGATCCTTGTGCTTTAAGAGGCACGGCCTTGGCTGTCCAAGCATACTTACCTGGTACAGAGGAAACCGTGATCAACAAGGCGGTTCCTCCAGCAGGAGGCCCTTCCATTGCACTTCGGTTGGGCTGACGGCTGCGATTGTCCCAAATGTGGACAACTCGGGTACGCAATTTATAAGTGTGGGGGTCTGCGTACGCGCTAACCCCTGAAACAAAGACATTGCAGAACAGAAACCCTTCCAAAATCCCGAGAAATCCCGGAAAACCCCTGTGCTTTCGCGCAGACCAGATCACGCCACGACAGGCAGGTTGAATGTGGGCTAGTAGGTAGCATTTGCAGTTGCAGCTGCTGAAAGGGAGAGTTGTCGCCCTTTCTCAATGTAAACGTTGAATGTCAGAAACGTATGTGCGACGTTGCCTGTGTGCTTAATCGCTTATGTCCTTGTTTTTCAGGCTGAGCGTGCGCCTCCTTTATATTGTGCGAGCTGCAGGTGGGATTTCGTTCGTGCTGCTTGGAGGAGAGGCTCGTGGAGCACGTGCATGGCGTGGAGCACGTGCATGGCGTGCAGCTGCGCGAGGGAACCGTGTGGAAGCGTGAGCTGGGAGCTGGTGGCGCCACACCACTTTGAATTGAGATCCTTGTGCTTTAAGAGGCACGGCCTTGGCTGTCCAAGCATACTTACCTGGTACAGAGGAAACCGTGATCAACAAGGCGGTTCCTCCAGCAGGAGGCCCTTCCATTGCACTTCGGTTGGGCTGACGGCTGCGATTGTCCCAAATGTGGACAACTCGGGTACGCAATTTATAAGTGTGGGGGTCTGCGTACGCGCTAACCCCTGAAACAAAGACATTGCAGAACAGAAACCCTTCCAAAATCCCGAGAAATCCCGGAAAACCCCTGTGCTTTCGCGCAGACCAGATCACGCCACGACAGGCAGGTTGAATGTGGGCTAGTAGGTAGCATTTGCAGTTGCAGCTGCTGAAAGGGAGAGTTGTCGCCCTTTCTCAATGTAAACGTTGAATGTCAGAAACGTATGTGCGACGTTGCCTGTGTGCTTAATCGCTTATGTCCTTGTTTTTCAGGCTGAGCGTGCGCCTCCTTTATATTGTGCGAGCTGCAGGTGGGATTTCGTTCGTGCTGCTTGGAGGAGAGGCTCGTGGAGCACGTGCATGGCGTGGAGCACGTGCATGGCGTGCAGCTGCGCGAGGGAACCGTGTGGAAGCGTGAGCTGGGAGCTGGTGGCGCCACACCACTTTGAATTGAGATCCTTGTGCTTTAAGAGGCACGGCCTTGGCTGTCCAAGCATACTTACCTGGTACAGAGGAAACCGTGATCAACAAGGCGGTTCCTCCAGCAGGAGGCCCTTCCATTGCACTTCGGTTGGGCTGACGGCTGCGATTGTCCCAAATGTGGACAACTCGGGTACGCAATTTATAAGTGTGGGGGTCTGCGTACGCGCTAACCCCTGAAACAAAGACATTGCAGAACAGAAACCCTTCCAAAATCCCGAGAAATCCCGGAAAACCCCTGTGCTTTCGCGCAGACCAGATCACGCCACGACAGGCAGGTTGAATGTGGGCTAGTAGGTAGCATTTGCAGTTGCAGCTGCTGAAAGGGAGAGTTGTCGCCCTTTCTCAATGTAAACGTTGAATGTCAGAAACGTATGTGCGACGTTGCCTGTGTGCTTAATCGCTTATGTCCTTGTTTTTCAGGCTGAGCGTGCGCCTCCTTTATATTGTGCGAGCTGCAGGTGGGATTTCGTTCGTGCTGCTTGGAGGAGAGGCTCGTGGAGCACGTGCATGGCGTGGAGCACGTGCATGGCGTGCAGCTGCGCGAGGGAACCGTGTGGAAGCGTGAGCTGGGAGCTGGTGGCGCCACACCACTTTGAATTGAGATCCTTGTGCTTTAAGAGGCACGGCCTTGGCTGTCCAAGCATACTTACCTGGTACAGAGGAAACCGTGATCAACAAGGCGGTTCCTCCAGCAGGAGGCCCTTCCATTGCACTTCGGTTGGGCTGACGGCTGCGATTGTCCCAAATGTGGACAACTCGGGTACGCAATTTATAAGTGTGGGGGTCTGCGTACGCGCTAACCCCTGAAACAAAGACATTGCAGAACAGAAACCCTTCCAAAATCCCGAGAAATCCCGGAAAACCCCTGTGCTTTCGCGCAGACCAGATCACGCCACGACAGGCAGGTTGAATGTGGGCTAGTAGGTAGCATTTGCAGTTGCAGCTGCTGAAAGGGAGAGTTGTCGCCCTTTCTCAATGTAAACGTTGAATGTCAGAAACGTATGTGCGACGTTGCCTGTGTGCTTAATCGCTTATGTCCTTGTTTTTCAGGCTGAGCGTGCGCCTCCTTTATATTGTGCGAGCTGCAGGTGGGATTTCGTTCGTGCTGCTTGGAGGAGAGGCTCGTGGAGCACGTGCATGGCGTGGAGCACGTGCATGGCGTGCAGCTGCGCGAGGGAACCGTGTGGAAGCGTGAGCTGGGAGCTGGTGGCGCCACACCACTTTGAATTGAGATCCTTGTGCTTTAAGAGGCACGGCCTTGGCTGTCCAAGCATACTTACCTGGTACAGAGGAAACCGTGATCAACAAGGCGGTTTCCTCTTTTCTGGCGTTTTCCTCTGATACGCTGTATCAGTGCTATCTTCACAATGAATTTCAAGGCAGAAATAGATTTTGACGGTTTTGAGGCTGATTACATCAATGTGGACAGGATGGCTAAGACGGTGAAGTTTGTACCGAAAGAATACATGGGTGGTACATCAGTGAGCTATGGTGAGCTATTGACAGGGCTTTGCGAGAATGGTGTTAATCCAGAGGATATCCAGGGGATTTACAAGGTTAGTGCTAGAGACTCTAGTTACTCAGTGCTATTTAAATACGATGACGCTATGAGAAAAATACATGCAAAAACGTCTATAGTAATCAACAAAATCCCCTTCGATATTATGAGGATGGACGAGCAAATCGTGAACCTAAAAGTCCACTGGCTCCCATTATACATGGACAACTCCCTTCTCTGGGAAATATTTTCTGAATATGGTAAGGTTGTTGACGTAAGCATGCAAAAAACCAGTCATGCCTTAGTCTCAGCTTTCAATGGCATTCGAGAGGTACGCCTGAAAACGGATGAATTTAGGAAGCAGAGGATACCTCATCTGGTAAATTTTAACTCAGGACAGAGTATACTTATAACAATGGCAGGTAGGTCCCCATACTGCCTTAAATGTAGAAGTGTGGGGCATATAAGATCTAGGTGCCCCACGAACAAGAAGTTTAACCAGCTGTTTACAGGGAACCAGCGGATGGAAGTTGCTGTTGCTCCTGCCCCGCCTGATGCACCTACGCCCCAGGTTGATGTGACATCTGGGTCTGACACTTCAGCTCCAGATGTCACACCAGCACCCGCAAATGTGGGAACTGAGGTTGAGGTTGCTGTTGGCCTTGGGCAGGAGGAACAGCAAGAGGAGTCCATGGAAGGGTCGGAGAGTAATGGTGCTAAGAGGGGAAGGGATCATGAGCCTGGCGATGATGATGGTTTTGTCAAGCCAACCAAGACTGCGAAAGCGCAGTCTTGGGCTGATGAGCCCGAGCCCGTCTCCTTACAGAACAATTTTCTTGACCTGGCCCCTGGGATATATAGCCCCAGTGATCAGGTCCCCCCCAGTCAAGTGGATTAATTATAATGACTTAATGCTTTGAAATGGACCTACACACCTTGATTTATGGCAATACTAATCCTTGTTTGGAACGTGAGACCCGGAAATGGACATGGACTGCGATACTGATTAACGGACTAAATTCTAAGGCAATCAACCTGTTCACTCTGATTGCCTGTTTTTTGTATGTCACTATTTGTTTACATGTATTTTATGTGTCTCTTGTTTTTATTTCCCCCATAAATTCATTTGACTGTCAAACCAAAAACCCTGCCAATCTCTACATCAAGTCCTATAGCTTCCTCTCAAATTACCACCCAATAAACTCCTATAGCAATGCTACACCCCTAATGTTCCCGATTCATATAACGCCCCTAATGTTCCCGTTTTACTTTTTAGTACCCAATACTACACCCATATTTCATATAGCCCTTAATAAAATTCCATCATACAACCCCTGTAATCTCTTCAAATGGTATGCCCCTTTCTTGCATCTTGCATACACTATTCTTGATTTTGTACCAATATATAAACCCCTGTCTCCAGATTCGTTAAAACTTAGGTGTTATAACTATTGTGTAATTGGCAAAAATCTTCTCATACAGACATCATATAGATGGATATACATGTCAATATACACGATTAACGCTATCTATCAGGCCACTCTAGCTAAATCACCAATACATGTACTTGGTTACTATGCAACCACGCTTTACCTTGGTTTACATATATTATTTTTACACCACATGTATAATTTGAAGCCTGTGCTTACTATTTGTCTGGCCACGTTCTACACTGTATTGATTTTTCGATTTACCTGTACACTCTATGGTGATATAAAACTACCTCAATTTACTCAGAAAGCAGACGATATTTTATCACGCTATAAAGTATTGGAAAAATCAATTGTCGGTTTACAGTCGTTCACCTTATTCCTGCTGAGTATTTTTAGTATACAACTACCTTTGTTAAACTTCCTATACCTAATTCCTGCTGTATTTGTACTATCGCTATTCTGTTGTTCTTTGCAAATTAACAGTGATAGCAAAATGGCCTGCACGATTTTATACCTTGGAATGAATCTAGAGCACATTACCTGTCATCAATATACCTTTTACGCAGTACAGACTCTAACCTTCAGGCATTGGATTTTGCAAATCTGTACAGCAATAAGACCGTTAGGTGATATTTTATACCATAATTACCTTAATGGTTACCCCCTGTACGTTTGGTATATATTCACCCTTTCTTGCCTTCTAGATATTGTAAACAAATACTTAGCTGCACTGACAAGAACCCTATATTGTATATACATGTACATATATCATCATCATCATCATCAAAAGATTAACCCCTATAAACCTATATATTGGTCCTTATCATCACAGAAACCATATTTTTTTCACATACTGCCACTAATAATGCTCATATTCAATTTACTGAAAACATTTGCAAACAGTTTGGACCCAGATGAGGCCCGACATTTTGTCGGACCTGATCTTGATCCAGGATGTTTTGACAATATGAAAAAATACCACTCACTATCATCATCCCCTATAATGCCATCAACACCACTATTTTTGCTTATCCCAATTTTACTATCACTGGTGTTTATATCTCATTTGCTGATAACCTATGCAAATAGTTTGGAACCAGATAAGGGCCGACATTTTGTCGGGCCTGATCTGGATCCAAAACTTTTTGACAATATAAAAAAATACCACTCACTATTATCATACCCCAAAATACCACCAACATCACTATTTTGGCATATCCCAATTTTACTATCACTGGTGGTTATATCTCATTTGCTGAGAACCTATGCAAACAGTTTGGACCCAGATGGGGGCCGACACTTTGTCGGGCCTGATCTGGATCCAAAACTTTTTGACAATATGAAAAAATACCACTCACTACTATCATACCCCAAAATACTACCAACATCACTAATACGGCATATCCCAATTTTACTATCACTGATATTTATACCTCATTTGCTGATAACTTATGCAAATAGTTTGGACCCAGATGGGGGCCGACATTTTGTCGGGCCTGATCTGGATCCAAAATTTTTTGACAAAATAGAAAAATTACAACCACTATTACTACCACTCAAAATACTGCCATCATCATTACTATTACTTTTCCAACTTTTGTTATCATTGATGCTTATACTTTATTTACTCATACCACTTACAAATAGGTTGGACCCAGATCAGGGGCGACATTTTGTCGGGCCTGGTCTGGGTCTAAAACTCTTTGACAATATGATGAATCAACAACCACTATTATTATTACCATTAAAAATATCACTAATACAACAAGAAATATTACTTCTACTACTACTTCTAATACCACTTTTACTATTACAAATACAAATAATGGCATTACTATTACTTCTTTTCAAACTTCAATTATTAAGGATTAGTGTACTTTGCTCTTTTCATTATTATTATTTCCCACTACTACAATTTCCACTACAGCATCCACAGCTAGCAAACACTACTATCACCATCAGTAACTCTACTCCCACTAATCCCTGTTTTAATTGCATACATTATTATTATTATAATTATTATTATTATTATTATCATCCATATTTAACATGCATTATACCCATACATTACTACCACACATTGGTATTGCTGCATACACTATATTACTATACTTCTTGTGTTTATTCTTATTGGTACTGTAGTTTGAAACTGAGTTGTTTATATATGCTTGGCATACAATTTCAATCAATACAATGGATTTGAACATTTCGAGCATTAATATAAATGGATTTAGATCCAACTATAAACACAGATTGATAAAGCAGTTTATAGATCAGAACAAGATTGATATCTTATTGATTCAAGAAACTTTCGTTGATAACTTATGTTTGGCAAAATCTATTGAAAGAACTTTAGAATTGGAAAATAAAATCATATGGAACTTTGGTAGAGCTGATTCATGTGGAGTGGCAATACTTCTCATTAAAGATGACATAAAGATTGAAAAATATCACTCAGATTTTTATGGCAGAGTAATTCGTTTAGACTTTGCCACTGATGGGATTGAAAACTTTAGAATTGTTAATGCATACTTCCCAAGCGAATCTGGTGAAAGATTGGAATTTTTAAATTCATTTTCACAACACTTAACTGGAGCAAAAAATGTAATTCTTGGTGGTGATTTCAATTTTATATTGGATCCAAACTTAGATAAAGTTGGTGGCAATCCAAAGAAAGGTACTATTGGCTCTAAACCTTTTAATGTTCTTGTTGAAAAATTTGGTTTGACAGATTGTTTTCGACATCTGCATCCTAATAAGAAAAGTGTAACTTGGACTAGATCAAATATTGCAACTGGGAATGACACAACAAACTATGACTTGATTGGCACAAGAATTGACAGATTCTATACTACAAAATTTATGTGTAACTCAATATCTACTTTTGAAACTCTACCTTGTGTATGTTCAGACCATAACTTCATTGGAATGAAATTGGCTACAAACTGTGGAATTGATATTGGTAAATCCTATTGGAAATTCAATGATCAATTATTGGAGGACAATGACTTCTTAAAATGTTTTGAATTGTTTTGGAAATTTATTTCGCAAACAGAGGAAATAACTTTGGAATGGTGGGATAATATGAAAACTCAAATAAAGAGATTTTGCATAGACTATAGTAAATCAAAGAACAAGAAACAATTTGCTGATTTCAAAAACCTAAAAAAACAATATACAAACCTTGATTTGAAATCCACATCTGACCTTCACATATACAATGACATCAAGCTAAAAGTAAAAGAAATCGAAAACAACATTCTCAAGGGCTCAATGATTCGCAGCAAAACTCAGTCCATTCAAGAAAATGAAACACCTAGCACACATTTTTTTCAAAAAGAAGCATCATCAAACAAAAACAAAACAATAAAAACAATACAACACAATACTAACACATATGATAACTCAAAAGATATACTTACCTGTTTTAGATCCTTCTATGAAACTCTGTATAGTGAAGAACCTGTTGATCGATCTTTAAATTCCCTTTTCTTCGATGATTTACCCACAATTGACCATTCCGATAATCTATTCCTGGAAAAAAAAATTGAAAAAGCTGAAATTTTGCAAGCCCTGAAAGAAATGAAACCCAATAAATCCCCTGGCAGTGATGGTTTAACAAATGCTTTTTATTTGAAATTCTTTCATTTATTTGGTGATGTTCTATGTGAAATCATTAACTTGGCCTATGAAGCTGGAGAATTATCTGAAACTCAGAAATTATCTTACATTACTTTGATTTGCAAAGATGAAACTAGGTCTGAGGAAATGAAATGCTATAGGCCAATTTCACTTCTTAACATTGATTACAAGATTATTTCAAAAACTATTACTATTCGACTTGGAAAGGTTTTACCAAAAATTATTGGCATAGATCAAACTTGCTCTGTTAAAGGACGTTCAATCTTTGATAATCTTCATTTGATACGTAATGTTGTAGACTATGTTGATCAGAAAAACTTGGCAGCATCCTTTATTTGCTTGGACCAAGAAAAGGCCTTTGACAGAGTGTCTAGGTCATACATGTTTGATGCTTTGACAGCGTTTGGATTCAATGGTAACTTTTTAAAATGGATCAAGCTTCTTTATAATGACATTTCGTCTTCGGTGATTGTAAATAATCACATATCTGATAGATTTCCAATCAAACGAGGCGTTAGACAGGGTTGTTCTTTATCAATGCCTCTATATGTCATATGTTTTGAACCTTTTGCTCACAAAATTAGAAACTCGGATGATATCAAAGGTATAAAAATGCCGGGTACGAATTCTCAGGTGAAACTTAGCTTATATGCAGATGACAGTACAGCCTTTTTGACCTCTGATTCTTCAATTCGAAAATACTTTTATTGGGTCAAACTCTTTGGACAAATATCTGGGGCGAAAATCAATTATGAAAAATCGAAAGGAATGCATCTCGGTAAATGGAAAACAAGATCAGATCACCCATTTGGCATCAGTTGGGTGGACCATCATAAAATACTTGGCTACTTTTTTGGATCTGGATTTAGTGATGACGATAACTGGTCGAAAATATATGTGAAAATTGATAAGACTTTGAATCTTTGGAATTCAAGAAAACTTTCTTTTAAAGGGAAATCACAAATTTTGAACTTTTTATGTCTCAGCAAAATTCTATATTATGCCACGGCTAACCCCATACCTTCTCACTATCTTAAGCTTTTTCAAAGGCGATTCTTTAGATTTATTTGGAACTCTAAATTTGAACCGGTAGCTCGAAATACCTTATACCTAGATTTTAATCAAGGAGGATTGAATGTTCCATGTGTGAAACTTAAGTGTCATTCAATATATCTTAATCATTTGCAGAAACTTATAAATAACCATAATGCTAACTGGACTTTCTTTGCTAAATATTGGATTGGATTGCAACTCAGAAAGTTTAACCCAGCCTTTGCTAGTAACAGTATTCCCCATAGCGAATATATTCCTATATTTTATAAAACATGCATATCAATTTTAGATGGTTTTAAAAATACAAATCAAGACATTGATTTAAATTCATTTCATAAAAAACTTATATACAAAACACTATTACAAGACATATACAAACAACCAAAAATCGAAACAATATGCCCATATATAGATTTTAAGCCAATTTGGAAAAGTATTAGTTTGCCATATATTGACCCTGATGTTCGTAATACCTTTTGGAAATTAACCCATGATGTTATTTATGTAAATTATTACTTATATCAAAAACATATTTCAAAGATTAAGACCTGCCCATTGTGTGATAAAATTGAAACTGTCTCCCATCTTTTTTTAGAATGCAATGTGTTTTTACCCTTAAATAAAATTGTCCTGTCCATGTTAAGGAAACTTAGCCAAAATAAGGTTTCACTTTCAGAAAGAACATTTAGATACTTTGTGTTGCCTCAACTTTCTAAATTCAAAAAACAAGTTGCATTAATTCTTTTAACAGAGTCGAGGCATATCATCTGGACAAATAGAAATTTAGCAAAACATGAATTAAAAAACATTACAGCTTTTGGCGTGGTTTCTAAATTTTTGAATAAAATTAAATTTAGAATTCTTATTGATAAGGACAGACTGACAGCAGACGACTTTTTCGATACATGGTGCTCCTTAGGGTTTTGCAATATCGAAATTATTTCAAACACAATCACTTTTGAACCAATTTTAGATATACGAAGATACTTTCAACAACAATGATAAACAAATTTCAAGCTTATAAGGATAACAAATGATATAGACTAGGATGAAGCGTAAGCTATTGCCAGTGTCTCCTCCTAGTTTTTACTATTTGTTTTTTCGCTCTTACCCTATGGCTAAATATATATATTTTCTATTAAAATCATATACTATTCATTTTCAAATATGGCGATTATTACCAGGAAAACTTGAAGAAATTTAGGCCACAATCAGAGCTGATAAAATATCTGGTCTGATTTTGATCTGAATTTTTTCGCATTATGATGACAATTATTTTGATCTTACTTCTTTCTCAAGATATATAATCCAATAAAAACTTATATAATATACTAAAATATCTTCAAAAATGTTTGAAATAAAATCAGACTGATAATATTCAACCTGATCTTGATCCAAACATTTTAGAACCCATAAACGCCATCTTATTAAGATTGATTTTTCTATTACCTGATACAGTGATGCGATTTTCATTCGCCCAAAGTAGCGACTTTTTGCCACCACTTACGATCCTTGCAAATAGTTTGATTCCAGATTAGACGTGACAACATGTCAAGTCTGATCTGGATCCAAATTCTTAGCAATTTAGATCAACTTTTTAGCATCCGGATAAATTATTATATATATATATATAGACTTAAAGTTGCTATTTCTGAAATAACCTTGTACATATTCTAAAGTAGTTTCTCTATTTCAGACTGCTGTTGCCGTCTGATAATGAAAAGAATCTCATTTTGTCATTTGTGAATATTTTTTCTGTATTGTACTAACCATTATTTGTAGAGTATTGACTTGACTACAGCCTGTGAATGTTTTTGACACAACTGCATCTGACGTTTTTCTTTTTATTAACAATTTACAAATGCTTATAAAAAACATGCTCCCACACCCAAGTGGGGAGGGAACCCGAGCCCTCGTCTCTTGGATGTGTGAGTAGTTTTGTCTTTCACCCCCAGGAATAGTGAGCGACCCCAGTCCAAAATGTCCCATATTTGTCCTCTGTGATCAATGTCTGTCGTTGTAGATACTATGCTTATGCCAAGTAATAAGTTCCAAAGGCTGACCCAGTTTGAAATGTGAATTTGGTCACTGGCATTAGCCTTGTGCACGTGGTGCACAACGCTCGTGTCAGGACCAGGAACACATGTGAAAGGCAGAACCAATAATTTCAAAAAATATATTAATTATGTTTCCCCTTTACTGCTTAAATATATGACTGCCAAAACATAGATGTTATATGAGTAGAATAAATAGTCTGTGGTCAAGTCAACTCAAGTACTAACATACGGTACCTTTTAAGGGCTAGGTTTGTGAACACGTAATTCAATATATCAATTGTTGAATATATGCCATCCTAGAGCATATTAAGGGCTTCAATTTGCAATAAAAGTTATATCTATCCTTTCCATTTCTTTCCTTACAATACTTTCAATAATTTTCTATCTAGGTCTTTTTGAATTATTTATTCTATAAAAAGTTTTTAACTTTCATATCTCGATGTATAAAGTTTTTCATAGGTCTTTTTAAGGTTTTCAATTATTGTATATGCATGCAAAAGGTACCGGCCGTGTGGGGCTTTTACACCCCACCGGTTTTTATTGTAAATACTATATTAAATTTATGAAAAACAAAAAAAAAGGCGGTTCCTCCAGCAGGAGGCCCTTCCATTGCACTTCGGTTGGGCTGACGGCTGCGATTGTCCCAAATGTGGACAACTCGGGTACGCAATTTATAAGTGTGGGGGTCTGCGTACGCGCTAACCCCTGAAACAAAGACATTGCAGAACAGAAACCCTTCCAAAATCCCGAGAAATCCCGGAAAACCCCTGTGCTTTCGCGCAGACCAGATCACGCCACGACAGGCAGGTTGAATGTGGGCTAGTAGGTAGCATTTGCAGTTGCAGCTGCTGAAAGGGAGAGTTGTCGCCCTTTCTCAATGTAAACGTTGAATGTCAGAAACGTATGTGCGACGTTGCCTGTGTGCTTAATCGCTTATGTCCTTGTTTTTCAGGCTGAGCGTGCGCCTCCTTTATATTGTGCGAGCTGCAGGTGGGATTTCGTTCGTGCTGCTTGGAGGAGAGGCTCGTGGAGCACGTGCATGGCGTGGAGCACGTGCATGGCGTGCAGCTGCGCGAGGGAACCGTGTGGAAGCGTGAGCTGGGAGCTGGTGGCGCCACACCACTTTGAATTGAGATCCTTGTGCTTTAAGAGGCACGGCCTTGGCTGTCCAAGCATACTTACCTGGTACAGAGGAAACCGTGATCAACAAGGCGGTTCCTCCAGCAGGAGGCCCTTCCATTGCACTTCGGTTGGGCTGACGGCTGCGATTGTCCCAAATGTGGACAACTCGGGTACGCAATTTATAAGTGTGGGGGTCTGCGTACGCGCTAACCCCTGAAACAAAGACATTGCAGAACAGAAACCCTTCCAAAATCCCGAGAAATCCCGGAAAACCCCTGTGCTTTCGCGCAGACCAGATCACGCCACGACAGGCAGGTTGAATGTGGGCTAGTAGGTAGCATTTGCAGTTGCAGCTGCTGAAAGGGAGAGTTGTCGCCCTTTCTCAATGTAAACGTTGAATGTCAGAAACGTATGTGCGACGTTGCCTGTGTGCTTAATCGCTTATGTCCTTGTTTTTCAGGCTGAGCGTGCGCCTCCTTTATATTGTGCGAGCTGCAGGTGGGATTTCGTTCGTGCTGCTTGGAGGAGAGGCTCGTGGAGCACGTGCATGGCGTGGAGCACGTGCATGGCGTGCAGCTGCGCGAGGGAACCGTGTGGAAGCGTGAGCTGGGAGCTGGTGGCGCCACACCACTTTGAATTGAGATCCTTGTGCTTTAAGAGGCACGGCCTTGGCTGTCCAAGCATACTTACCTGGTACAGAGGAAACCGTGATCAACAAGGCGGTTCCTCCAGCAGGAGGCCCTTCCATTGCACTTCGGTTGGGCTGACGGCTGCGATTGTCCCAAATGTGGACAACTCGGGTACGCAATTTATAAGTGTGGGGGTCTGCGTACGCGCTAACCCCTGAAACAAAGACATTGCAGAACAGAAACCCTTCCAAAATCCCGAGAAATCCCGGAAAACCCCTGTGCTTTCGCGCAGACCAGATCACGCCACGACAGGCAGGTTGAATGTGGGCTAGTAGGTAGCATTTGCAGTTGCAGCTGCTGAAAGGGAGAGTTGTCGCCCTTTCTCAATGTAAACGTTGAATGTCAGAAACGTATGTGCGACGTTGCCTGTGTGCTTAATCGCTTATGTCCTTGTTTTTCAGGCTGAGCGTGCGCCTCCTTTATATTGTGCGAGCTGCAGGTGGGATTTCGTTCGTGCTGCTTGGAGGAGAGGCTCGTGGAGCACGTGCATGGCGTGGAGCACGTGCATGGCGTGCAGCTGCGCGAGGGAACCGTGTGGAAGCGTGAGCTGGGAGCTGGTGGCGCCACACCACTTTGAATTGAGATCCTTGTGCTTTAAGAGGCACGGCCTTGGCTGTCCAAGCATACTTACCTGGTACAGAGGAAACCGTGATCAACAAGGCGGTTCCTCCAGCAGGAGGCCCTTCCATTGCACTTCGGTTGGGCTGACGGCTGCGATTGTCCCAAATGTGGACAACTCGGGTACGCAATTTATAAGTGTGGGGGTCTGCGTACGCGCTAACCCCTGAAACAAAGACATTGCAGAACAGAAACCCTTCCAAAATCCCGAGAAATCCCGGAAAACCCCTGTGCTTTCGCGCAGACCAGATCACGCCACGACAGGCAGGTTGAATGTGGGCTAGTAGGTAGCATTTGCAGTTGCAGCTGCTGAAAGGGAGAGTTGTCGCCCTTTCTCAATGTAAACGTTGAATGTCAGAAACGTATGTGCGACGTTGCCTGTGTGCTTAATCGCTTATGTCCTTGTTTTTCAGGCTGAGCGTGCGCCTCCTTTATATTGTGCGAGCTGCAGGTGGGATTTCGTTCGTGCTGCTTGGAGGAGAGGCTCGTGGAGCACGTGCATGGCGTGGAGCACGTGCATGGCGTGCAGCTGCGCGAGGGAACCGTGTGGAAGCGTGAGCTGGGAGCTGGTGGCGCCACACCACTTTGAATTGAGATCCTTGTGCTTTAAGAGGCACGGCCTTGGCTGTCCAAGCATACTTACCTGGTACAGAGGAAACCGTGATCAACAAGGCGGTTCCTCCAGCAGGAGGCCCTTCCATTGCACTTCGGTTGGGCTGACGGCTGCGATTGTCCCAAATGTGGACAACTCGGGTACGCAATTTATAAGTGTGGGGGTCTGCGTACGCGCTAACCCCTGAAACAAAGACATTGCAGAACAGAAACCCTTCCAAAATCCCGAGAAATCCCGGAAAACCCCTGTGCTTTCGCGCAGACCAGATCACGCCACGACAGGCAGGTTGAATGTGGGCTAGTAGGTAGCATTTGCAGTTGCAGCTGCTGAAAGGGAGAGTTGTCGCCCTTTCTCAATGTAAACGTTGAATGTCAGAAACGTATGTGCGACGTTGCCTGTGTGCTTAATCGCTTATGTCCTTGTTTTTCAGGCTGAGCGTGCGCCTCCTTTATATTGTGCGAGCTGCAGGTGGGATTTCGTTCGTGCTGCTTGGAGGAGAGGCTCGTGGAGCACGTGCATGGCGTGGAGCACGTGCATGGCGTGCAGCTGCGCGAGGGAACCGTGTGGAAGCGTGAGCTGGGAGCTGGTGGCGCCACACCACTTTGAATTGAGATCCTTGTGCTTTAAGAGGCACGGCCTTGGCTGTCCAAGCATACTTACCTGGTACAGAGGAAACCGTGATCAACAAGGCGGTTCCTCCAGCAGGAGGCCCTTCCATTGCACTTCGGTTGGGCTGACGGCTGCGATTGTCCCAAATGTGGACAACTCGGGTACGCAATTTATAAGTGTGGGGGTCTGCGTACGCGCTAACCCCTGAAACAAAGACATTGCAGAACAGAAACCCTTCCAAAATCCCGAGAAATCCCGGAAAACCCCTGTGCTTTCGCGCAGACCAGATCACGCCACGACAGGCAGGTTGAATGTGGGCTAGTAGGTAGCATTTGCAGTTGCAGCTGCTGAAAGGGAGAGTTGTCGCCCTTTCTCAATGTAAACGTTGAATGTCAGAAACGTATGTGCGACGTTGCCTGTGTGCTTAATCGCTTATGTCCTTGTTTTTCAGGCTGAGCGTGCGCCTCCTTTATATTGTGCGAGCTGCAGGTGGGATTTCGTTCGTGCTGCTTGGAGGAGAGGCTCGTGGAGCACGTGCATGGCGTGGAGCACGTGCATGGCGTGCAGCTGCGCGAGGGAACCGTGTGGAAGCGTGAGCTGGGAGCTGGTGGCGCCACACCACTTTGAATTGAGATCCTTGTGCTTTAAGAGGCACGGCCTTGGCTGTCCAAGCATACTTACCTGGTACAGAGGAAACCGTGATCAACAAGGCGGTTCCTCCAGCAGGAGGCCCTTCCATTGCACTTCGGTTGGGCTGACGGCTGCGATTGTCCCAAATGTGGACAACTCGGGTACGCAATTTATAAGTGTGGGGGTCTGCGTACGCGCTAACCCCTGAAACAAAGACATTGCAGAACAGAAACCCTTCCAAAATCCCGAGAAATCCCGGAAAACCCCTGTGCTTTCGCGCAGACCAGATCACGCCACGACAGGCAGGTTGAATGTGGGCTAGTAGGTAGCATTTGCAGTTGCAGCTGCTGAAAGGGAGAGTTGTCGCCCTTTCTCAATGTAAACGTTGAATGTCAGAAACGTATGTGCGACGTTGCCTGTGTGCTTAATCGCTTATGTCCTTGTTTTTCAGGCTGAGCGTGCGCCTCCTTTATATTGTGCGAGCTGCAGGTGGGATTTCGTTCGTGCTGCTTGGAGGAGAGGCTCGTGGAGCACGTGCATGGCGTGGAGCACGTGCATGGCGTGCAGCTGCGCGAGGGAACCGTGTGGAAGCGTGAGCTGGGAGCTGGTGGCGCCACACCACTTTGAATTGAGATCCTTGTGCTTTAAGAGGCACGGCCTTGGCTGTCCAAGCATACTTACCTGGTACAGAGGAAACCGTGATCAACAAGGCGGTTCCTCCAGCAGGAGGCCCTTCCATTGCACTTCGGTTGGGCTGACGGCTGCGATTGTCCCAAATGTGGACAACTCGGGTACGCAATTTATAAGTGTGGGGGTCTGCGTACGCGCTAACCCCTGAAACAAAGACATTGCAGAACAGAAACCCTTCCAAAATCCCGAGAAATCCCGGAAAACCCCTGTGCTTTCGCGCAGACCAGATCACGCCACGACAGGCAGGTTGAATGTGGGCTAGTAGGTAGCATTTGCAGTTGCAGCTGCTGAAAGGGAGAGTTGTCGCCCTTTCTCAATGTAAACGTTGAATGTCAGAAACGTATGTGCGACGTTGCCTGTGTGCTTAATCGCTTATGTCCTTGTTTTTCAGGCTGAGCGTGCGCCTCCTTTATATTGTGCGAGCTGCAGGTGGGATTTCGTTCGTGCTGCTTGGAGGAGAGGCTCGTGGAGCACGTGCATGGCGTGGAGCACGTGCATGGCGTGCAGCTGCGCGAGGGAACCGTGTGGAAGCGTGAGCTGGGAGCTGGTGGCGCCACACCACTTTGAATTGAGATCCTTGTGCTTTAAGAGGCACGGCCTTGGCTGTCCAAGCATACTTACCTGGTACAGAGGAAACCGTGATCAACAAGGCGGTTCCTCCAGCAGGAGGCCCTTCCATTGCACTTCGGTTGGGCTGACGGCTGCGATTGTCCCAAATGTGGACAACTCGGGTACGCAATTTATAAGTGTGGGGGTCTGCGTACGCGCTAACCCCTGAAACAAAGACATTGCAGAACAGAAACCCTTCCAAAATCCCGAGAAATCCCGGAAAACCCCTGTGCTTTCGCGCAGACCAGATCACGCCACGACAGGCAGGTTGAATGTGGGCTAGTAGGTAGCATTTGCAGTTGCAGCTGCTGAAAGGGAGAGTTGTCGCCCTTTCTCAATGTAAACGTTGAATGTCAGAAACGTATGTGCGACGTTGCCTGTGTGCTTAATCGCTTATGTCCTTGTTTTTCAGGCTGAGCGTGCGCCTCCTTTATATTGTGCGAGCTGCAGGTGGGATTTCGTTCGTGCTGCTTGGAGGAGAGGCTCGTGGAGCACGTGCATGGCGTGGAGCACGTGCATGGCGTGCAGCTGCGCGAGGGAACCGTGTGGAAGCGTGAGCTGGGAGCTGGTGGCGCCACACCACTTTGAATTGAGATCCTTGTGCTTTAAGAGGCACGGCCTTGGCTGTCCAAGCATACTTACCTGGTACAGAGGAAACCGTGATCAACAAGGCGGTTCCTCCAGCAGGAGGCCCTTCCATTGCACTTCGGTTGGGCTGACGGCTGCGATTGTCCCAAATGTGGACAACTCGGGTACGCAATTTATAAGTGTGGGGGTCTGCGTACGCGCTAACCCCTGAAACAAAGACATTGCAGAACAGAAACCCTTCCAAAATCCCGAGAAATCCCGGAAAACCCCTGTGCTTTCGCGCAGACCAGATCACGCCACGACAGGCAGGTTGAATGTGGGCTAGTAGGTAGCATTTGCAGTTGCAGCTGCTGAAAGGGAGAGTTGTCGCCCTTTCTCAATGTAAACGTTGAATGTCAGAAACGTATGTGCGACGTTGCCTGTGTGCTTAATCGCTTATGTCCTTGTTTTTCAGGCTGAGCGTGCGCCTCCTTTATATTGTGCGAGCTGCAGGTGGGATTTCGTTCGTGCTGCTTGGAGGAGAGGCTCGTGGAGCACGTGCATGGCGTGGAGCACGTGCATGGCGTGCAGCTGCGCGAGGGAACCGTGTGGAAGCGTGAGCTGGGAGCTGGTGGCGCCACACCACTTTGAATTGAGATCCTTGTGCTTTAAGAGGCACGGCCTTGGCTGTCCAAGCATACTTACCTGGTACAGAGGAAACCGTGATCAACAAGGCGGTTCCTCCAGCAGGAGGCCCTTCCATTGCACTTCGGTTGGGCTGACGGCTGCGATTGTCCCAAATGTGGACAACTCGGGTACGCAATTTATAAGTGTGGGGGTCTGCGTACGCGCTAACCCCTGAAACAAAGACATTGCAGAACAGAAACCCTTCCAAAATCCCGAGAAATCCCGGAAAACCCCTGTGCTTTCGCGCAGACCAGATCACGCCACGACAGGCAGGTTGAATGTGGGCTAGTAGGTAGCATTTGCAGTTGCAGCTGCTGAAAGGGAGAGTTGTCGCCCTTTCTCAATGTAAACGTTGAATGTCAGAAACGTATGTGCGACGTTGCCTGTGTGCTTAATCGCTTATGTCCTTGTTTTTCAGGCTGAGCGTGCGCCTCCTTTATATTGTGCGAGCTGCAGGTGGGATTTCGTTCGTGCTGCTTGGAGGAGAGGCTCGTGGAGCACGTGCATGGCGTGGAGCACGTGCATGGCGTGCAGCTGCGCGAGGGAACCGTGTGGAAGCGTGAGCTGGGAGCTGGTGGCGCCACACCACTTTGAATTGAGATCCTTGTGCTTTAAGAGGCACGGCCTTGGCTGTCCAAGCATACTTACCTGGTACAGAGGAAACCGTGATCAACAAGGCGGTTCCTCCAGCAGGAGGCCCTTCCATTGCACTTCGGTTGGGCTGACGGCTGCGATTGTCCCAAATGTGGACAACTCGGGTACGCAATTTATAAGTGTGGGGGTCTGCGTACGCGCTAACCCCTGAAACAAAGACATTGCAGAACAGAAACCCTTCCAAAATCCCGAGAAATCCCGGAAAACCCCTGTGCTTTCGCGCAGACCAGATCACGCCACGACAGGCAGGTTGAATGTGGGCTAGTAGGTAGCATTTGCAGTTGCAGCTGCTGAAAGGGAGAGTTGTCGCCCTTTCTCAATGTAAACGTTGAATGTCAGAAACGTATGTGCGACGTTGCCTGTGTGCTTAATCGCTTATGTCCTTGTTTTTCAGGCTGAGCGTGCGCCTCCTTTATATTGTGCGAGCTGCAGGTGGGATTTCGTTCGTGCTGCTTGGAGGAGAGGCTCGTGGAGCACGTGCATGGCGTGGAGCACGTGCATGGCGTGCAGCTGCGCGAGGGAACCGTGTGGAAGCGTGAGCTGGGAGCTGGTGGCGCCACACCACTTTGAATTGAGATCCTTGTGCTTTAAGAGGCACGGCCTTGGCTGTCCAAGCATACTTACCTGGTACAGAGGAAACCGTGATCAACAAGGCGGTTCCTCCAGCAGGAGGCCCTTCCATTGCACTTCGGTTGGGCTGACGGCTGCGATTGTCCCAAATGTGGACAACTCGGGTACGCAATTTATAAGTGTGGGGGTCTGCGTACGCGCTAACCCCTGAAACAAAGACATTGCAGAACAGAAACCCTTCCAAAATCCCGAGAAATCCCGGAAAACCCCTGTGCTTTCGCGCAGACCAGATCACGCCACGACAGGCAGGTTGAATGTGGGCTAGTAGGTAGCATTTGCAGTTGCAGCTGCTGAAAGGGAGAGTTGTCGCCCTTTCTCAATGTAAACGTTGAATGTCAGAAACGTATGTGCGACGTTGCCTGTGTGCTTAATCGCTTATGTCCTTGTTTTTCAGGCTGAGCGTGCGCCTCCTTTATATTGTGCGAGCTGCAGGTGGGATTTCGTTCGTGCTGCTTGGAGGAGAGGCTCGTGGAGCACGTGCATGGCGTGGAGCACGTGCATGGCGTGCAGCTGCGCGAGGGAACCGTGTGGAAGCGTGAGCTGGGAGCTGGTGGCGCCACACCACTTTGAATTGAGATCCTTGTGCTTTAAGAGGCACGGCCTTGGCTGTCCAAGCATACTTACCTGGTACAGAGGAAACCGTGATCAACAAGGCGGTTCCTCCAGCAGGAGGCCCTTCCATTGCACTTCGGTTGGGCTGACGGCTGCGATTGTCCCAAATGTGGACAACTCGGGTACGCAATTTATAAGTGTGGGGGTCTGCGTACGCGCTAACCCCTGAAACAAAGACATTGCAGAACAGAAACCCTTCCAAAATCCCGAGAAATCCCGGAAAACCCCTGTGCTTTCGCGCAGACCAGATCACGCCACGACAGGCAGGTTGAATGTGGGCTAGTAGGTAGCATTTGCAGTTGCAGCTGCTGAAAGGGAGAGTTGTCGCCCTTTCTCAATGTAAACGTTGAATGTCAGAAACGTATGTGCGACGTTGCCTGTGTGCTTAATCGCTTATGTCCTTGTTTTTCAGGCTGAGCGTGCGCCTCCTTTATATTGTGCGAGCTGCAGGTGGGATTTCGTTCGTGCTGCTTGGAGGAGAGGCTCGTGGAGCACGTGCATGGCGTGGAGCACGTGCATGGCGTGCAGCTGCGCGAGGGAACCGTGTGGAAGCGTGAGCTGGGAGCTGGTGGCGCCACACCACTTTGAATTGAGATCCTTGTGCTTTAAGAGGCACGGCCTTGGCTGTCCAAGCATACTTACCTGGTACAGAGGAAACCGTGATCAACAAGGCGGTTCCTCCAGCAGGAGGCCCTTCCATTGCACTTCGGTTGGGCTGACGGCTGCGATTGTCCCAAATGTGGACAACTCGGGTACGCAATTTATAAGTGTGGGGGTCTGCGTACGCGCTAACCCCTGAAACAAAGACATTGCAGAACAGAAACCCTTCCAAAATCCCGAGAAATCCCGGAAAACCCCTGTGCTTTCGCGCAGACCAGATCACGCCACGACAGGCAGGTTGAATGTGGGCTAGTAGGTAGCATTTGCAGTTGCAGCTGCTGAAAGGGAGAGTTGTCGCCCTTTCTCAATGTAAACGTTGAATGTCAGAAACGTATGTGCGACGTTGCCTGTGTGCTTAATCGCTTATGTCCTTGTTTTTCAGGCTGAGCGTGCGCCTCCTTTATATTGTGCGAGCTGCAGGTGGGATTTCGTTCGTGCTGCTTGGAGGAGAGGCTCGTGGAGCACGTGCATGGCGTGGAGCACGTGCATGGCGTGCAGCTGCGCGAGGGAACCGTGTGGAAGCGTGAGCTGGGAGCTGGTGGCGCCACACCACTTTGAATTGAGATCCTTGTGCTTTAAGAGGCACGGCCTTGGCTGTCCAAGCATACTTACCTGGTACAGAGGAAACCGTGATCAACAAGGCGGTTCCTCCAGCAGGAGGCCCTTCCATTGCACTTCGGTTGGGCTGACGGCTGCGATTGTCCCAAATGTGGACAACTCGGGTACGCAATTTATAAGTGTGGGGGTCTGCGTACGCGCTAACCCCTGAAACAAAGACATTGCAGAACAGAAACCCTTCCAAAATCCCGAGAAATCCCGGAAAACCCCTGTGCTTTCGCGCAGACCAGATCACGCCACGACAGGCAGGTTGAATGTGGGCTAGTAGGTAGCATTTGCAGTTGCAGCTGCTGAAAGGGAGAGTTGTCGCCCTTTCTCAATGTAAACGTTGAATGTCAGAAACGTATGTGCGACGTTGCCTGTGTGCTTAATCGCTTATGTCCTTGTTTTTCAGGCTGAGCGTGCGCCTCCTTTATATTGTGCGAGCTGCAGGTGGGATTTCGTTCGTGCTGCTTGGAGGAGAGGCTCGTGGAGCACGTGCATGGCGTGGAGCACGTGCATGGCGTGCAGCTGCGCGAGGGAACCGTGTGGAAGCGTGAGCTGGGAGCTGGTGGCGCCACACCACTTTGAATTGAGATCCTTGTGCTTTAAGAGGCACGGCCTTGGCTGTCCAAGCATACTTACCTGGTACAGAGGAAACCGTGATCAACAAGGCGGTTCCTCCAGCAGGAGGCCCTTCCATTGCACTTCGGTTGGGCTGACGGCTGCGATTGTCCCAAATGTGGACAACTCGGGTACGCAATTTATAAGTGTGGGGGTCTGCGTACGCGCTAACCCCTGAAACAAAGACATTGCAGAACAGAAACCCTTCCAAAATCCCGAGAAATCCCGGAAAACCCCTGTGCTTTCGCGCAGACCAGATCACGCCACGACAGGCAGGTTGAATGTGGGCTAGTAGGTAGCATTTGCAGTTGCAGCTGCTGAAAGGGAGAGTTGTCGCCCTTTCTCAATGTAAACGTTGAATGTCAGAAACGTATGTGCGACGTTGCCTGTGTGCTTAATCGCTTATGTCCTTGTTTTTCAGGCTGAGCGTGCGCCTCCTTTATATTGTGCGAGCTGCAGGTGGGATTTCGTTCGTGCTGCTTGGAGGAGAGGCTCGTGGAGCACGTGCATGGCGTGGAGCACGTGCATGGCGTGCAGCTGCGCGAGGGAACCGTGTGGAAGCGTGAGCTGGGAGCTGGTGGCGCCACACCACTTTGAATTGAGATCCTTGTGCTTTAAGAGGCACGGCCTTGGCTGTCCAAGCATACTTACCTGGTACAGAGGAAACCGTGATCAACAAGGCGGTTCCTCCAGCAGGAGGCCCTTCCATTGCACTTCGGTTGGGCTGACGGCTGCGATTGTCCCAAATGTGGACAACTCGGGTACGCAATTTATAAGTGTGGGGGTCTGCGTACGCGCTAACCCCTGAAACAAAGACATTGCAGAACAGAAACCCTTCCAAAATCCCGAGAAATCCCGGAAAACCCCTGTGCTTTCGCGCAGACCAGATCACGCCACGACAGGCAGGTTGAATGTGGGCTAGTAGGTAGCATTTGCAGTTGCAGCTGCTGAAAGGGAGAGTTGTCGCCCTTTCTCAATGTAAACGTTGAATGTCAGAAACGTATGTGCGACGTTGCCTGTGTGCTTAATCGCTTATGTCCTTGTTTTTCAGGCTGAGCGTGCGCCTCCTTTATATTGTGCGAGCTGCAGGTGGGATTTCGTTCGTGCTGCTTGGAGGAGAGGCTCGTGGAGCACGTGCATGGCGTGGAGCACGTGCATGGCGTGCAGCTGCGCGAGGGAACCGTGTGGAAGCGTGAGCTGGGAGCTGGTGGCGCCACACCACTTTGAATTGAGATCCTTGTGCTTTAAGAGGCACGGCCTTGGCTGTCCAAGCATACTTACCTGGTACAGAGGAAACCGTGATCAACAAGGCGGTTCCTCCAGCAGGAGGCCCTTCCATTGCACTTCGGTTGGGCTGACGGCTGCGATTGTCCCAAATGTGGACAACTCGGGTACGCAATTTATAAGTGTGGGGGTCTGCGTACGCGCTAACCCCTGAAACAAAGACATTGCAGAACAGAAACCCTTCCAAAATCCCGAGAAATCCCGGAAAACCCCTGTGCTTTCGCGCAGACCAGATCACGCCACGACAGGCAGGTTGAATGTGGGCTAGTAGGTAGCATTTGCAGTTGCAGCTGCTGAAAGGGAGAGTTGTCGCCCTTTCTCAATGTAAACGTTGAATGTCAGAAACGTATGTGCGACGTTGCCTGTGTGCTTAATCGCTTATGTCCTTGTTTTTCAGGCTGAGCGTGCGCCTCCTTTATATTGTGCGAGCTGCAGGTGGGATTTCGTTCGTGCTGCTTGGAGGAGAGGCTCGTGGAGCACGTGCATGGCGTGGAGCACGTGCATGGCGTGCAGCTGCGCGAGGGAACCGTGTGGAAGCGTGAGCTGGGAGCTGGTGGCGCCACACCACTTTGAATTGAGATCCTTGTGCTTTAAGAGGCACGGCCTTGGCTGTCCAAGCATACTTACCTGGTACAGAGGAAACCGTGATCAACAAGGCGGTTCCTCCAGCAGGAGGCCCTTCCATTGCACTTCGGTTGGGCTGACGGCTGCGATTGTCCCAAATGTGGACAACTCGGGTACGCAATTTATAAGTGTGGGGGTCTGCGTACGCGCTAACCCCTGAAACAAAGACATTGCAGAACAGAAACCCTTCCAAAATCCCGAGAAATCCCGGAAAACCCCTGTGCTTTCGCGCAGACCAGATCACGCCACGACAGGCAGGTTGAATGTGGGCTAGTAGGTAGCATTTGCAGTTGCAGCTGCTGAAAGGGAGAGTTGTCGCCCTTTCTCAATGTAAACGTTGAATGTCAGAAACGTATGTGCGACGTTGCCTGTGTGCTTAATCGCTTATGTCCTTGTTTTTCAGGCTGAGCGTGCGCCTCCTTTATATTGTGCGAGCTGCAGGTGGGATTTCGTTCGTGCTGCTTGGAGGAGAGGCTCGTGGAGCACGTGCATGGCGTGGAGCACGTGCATGGCGTGCAGCTGCGCGAGGGAACCGTGTGGAAGCGTGAGCTGGGAGCTGGTGGCGCCACACCACTTTGAATTGAGATCCTTGTGCTTTAAGAGGCACGGCCTTGGCTGTCCAAGCATACTTACCTGGTACAGAGGAAACCTTTGTGTTTCCTCTTGGTGTATTTCTAACGTTTGTTAGTACTTAAAATTGTCAAGGATGGAACCTGTTATTAAGTTTGATTGTCAGGAGACTGAATACATCAACGTTGATAAGATGGAGCGGACTGTGAGGCTTGTCCCCAGGGAGAGCGGAAGAGGAGCTAGCTATGGCGAACTTCTAGATGCTATAGAACAGGTTGGGGTTCCAACAGCTGAAATAGAGGGCATATTCAAGGTAAGCCCTACAGATAACTCTTTCTCCATTCTGCTCAAGTATGACGATTCAATCCAACCATTTATTGAGACAGCCAGCTTGAAGGCAGGGAATATGATATATGACATAATGAAAATGGCAGAGCAAGTGGTCACTGTTCGTGTACACTGGCTCCCCATTTACTACGATAGCAGTATATTGTATGAGCTTTTCTCCAAATATGGTGAAGTGTTGGACATAAAGATGATGAAGACAGCCCATGCTAAGATCACTACATTCAATGGAAGCAGGGAGGTTAAACTCAAGACTGATGAGTTTAGAAAGCACATTATCCCCCATCTAGTTAATTTTAACTCTGGCCAGAGTATCTTGTTGACCATACCTGGCCGGCCACCCTATTGTCTTCGTTGTAACTGCACTGGTCATATAAGATCGAGATGTCCTGGAAGACTAAATTATGCACAAGTTCTACATACTAGAAGCATCCCGGCTGTTGCTGTGACCCGGCCTGATGCCCCCCCTCCTCAGCCTGATGTGCGTTCTGGGAACGATATTTCGAACCCAGATAGCACACCAGCACCCACAGCTGTGGGATCTGGGGAGGTTGGTGCTGTTGGCAGGGGGTCACAGGATCAGCTACTTGATTCTATTGAAATGGAACAGCCCAGTTCGAAGAGGGAGAGGGAATCTGAGACTGATGACGGCTGGTTTACGCCGAATAAGACGGCGAGAGCGTCCCAGTCTGGCGTCCCCTCTCCACCTTCTCTGGATAATCATTATGAATGTTTGATGGCTAGCACCAGAGTACTCAATAAAAATATGTAATTTCAAAATGGACCGACTGACCGATTATGAGTATTTAGATTATGGAATGGCAAATCCTTGTCCGGCATGTGTGACCTGGAAATGGCCCCCGACTGTGAGAAAGATCAATGGTTATACGGCAATCTCAATGTTTTTGATTGCCTGGTTTGTATTTCTTTGTTTCATACATGCTTTCGCCTGTTTAAATATATGTATCATGTATTGTGTTATTTATTTTTCCATATATACCATTTTCAATCCCAATATAGCTCCACCCCATACTGATTTTGGATCCTATAGCCATTATCCCACATTACACCACCATATATATTCCTATAGCCATTCCATGTCCCAAATGCTCCCGTCTTATAAAAATCAAATGTCCCTAATGCTCCCGTCACCATATCTAGTTAAACAAACTCCAACCACTCCCTATTACAAAGTTTTTCTCAACTCATACCATGCGCAGAGATGTTTCATCCCTCATTATCTATATTTCAGCCATTTTGCCTGTGTAACTGGCTTTATTCTCAAGCTCAAATGTTTTTCGTCCTTCTTAGAGCTAATAAGTTTGGGACCCAATATACTTGGACATAAACTTCTTATATTGCTTTCACACAGATTGAGATGGATATACATGTACCTGTTTAACGCCTCATATCAAACAACCTTAGATACATTACCAGTACATGTATATACACTTAGTAGCTACGTGATCACGCCACACTTTGGTTTACATAAACTATTTTTACACCTCATGTATATTTTGAACCCTGCACTTGCTAAACGCCTGATTAAGCGCTACACTGTTTCATCGATTTACTGGTTTACCTGGGCGTATTTTTGGTGTATAAAATCGTCTCAATTCGCTCTAAAAGCAGACGATAAATCTGAACGATATGTAGTATTGGAAAAATCTCTTGTCGACTGTATGTTACTTACCTTGTTCCTGCTGAGTATTTTATACCGACAACTACCTTGGTTAGTTTGTATGCACCTTAGTCCTGTTAAATTTACACCTTGGAGATTATGCTATATTTGGCAAACATACACTCATAGCATATATTTCCCCATAATTTCATATATTGCGATGAATCTAAGATTGAATGCATGTTCTAAAAACACCTTCTTACCAGTACAGACTCTAAACTTCTGTCTATATATTTTGCAGATCTGTACAGCACTAAGACTAAAAATATGTGCTATACTGTACCGTATTTACCTTATTATTCATCTTATGTTGATCTTGTTTAGCTGGATGATTTTCAATGGACACTTTCCTGACCTTTCCACCACAAACCCTCAATCATATTGTATATACATGTATATATATTATCATCATTATTATCATCATCATCTTCACCTATATATACACAAACCTACAAATCCCATATATATACATTGGCCCTTATCACGGTCAACACTATTACTTTTCCAACAAATAATTTTCATCGTGCTCATATTTTTTCTGCCGACAACATTTACAAATGGTTTGGACTCAGATCAGACTCAACATTTTTGTAGAGCTGATCTGGATCCAATATTGTTTGAAAATATGATAATCCAACAGCAACTACTTGCATCACCATCTATACATGCAATACTACCACTTATACTGTCCACAAGCACAATAAACATTATTATTATTATTATTATTATTGTTATTATTATCACATATTCTTACAACTTCCATATGCTCTATTATCTGACTGTTTATTTGTATCCCTTATTGTGCTGTGTTTTGAAACTTTGTCTTTTATATATGCTTGGCATACAATATCAATCAGTACAATGGATTTGAATATTTCAAGCATTAATATAAATGGGTTTAGATCCAACTATAAACACAGATTGATAAAACAGTTTATAGAACAGAACAATATTGATATATTATTAATGCAAGAAACTTTTGTTGATAACCTACGTTTGGCAAAATCTATTGAAAAAACTTTAGAATTGGAAAATAAAATCATATGGAACTTTGGTAGAAGTGATTCTTGTGGTGTTGCAATACTTCTTATTAAAGATAACATTCAGATTGAAAAATTTCACTCAGATTTTTATGGTAGAGTAATCCATTTAGACTTTACCACTGATGGGTTTGAAAACTTCAGAATTGTTAATGCATACTTTCCAAGTGAATCTGCTGAACGATTGGAATTTCTGAACTCTTTCTCACAGCACATAACTGGAGCAAAAAATGTTATCATTGGCGGTGATTTTAATTTTATATTGGATCCAAACTTGGACAAACTTGGTGGCAATCTACAGAAAGGTACCATTGGCTCTAAAACTTTTAAAACTATTGTTGATAAATTTGATTTAACAGACTGCTTTCGACACATAAACCCTAATAAGAAATCTGTAACTTGGACTAGATCAAATGTTGCAACTGGGAATGATAAACCAAACTATGATATGATTGGCAATAGGATCGACAGATTTTATATTTCAAAATATATGTGTAACTCAATCAATACTTTTGACACTATACCTTGTGTATGTTCGGACCATAGTTTTATCAAAATGAACTTGACTGCAAACTCTGGAATAGACATTGGTAAATCCTATTGGAAATTCAATGATCAGTTATTGGATGACATCAACTTCTTAAATTATTTTGAAAAATTTTGGAAATTCATTTCTGAAACTAAGGAAATAACTTTGAAATGGTGGGATCATATGAAATATCAAATAAAAATATTTTGCATTGACTACAGCAAATCAAAAAACAAGGAACAATTTGGTGAATTTAAAAAATTAAAAAAGCAATATTCAACACTTGATTTAGAATCTACATCTGACCTACATACATTCAATGCCATCAAACTTAGAGTAAAAGAAATAGAAGATAATATTCTTAGAGGTTCAATGATTCGTAGCAAAACTCAATCTATACAAGAAAATGAAAAACCTAGTGCATATTTTTTTCAAAAAGAAGCAACAATAAGTAAAAACAAAACAATAAAAACAATACAACACAACACAAACACATATAATAACTCAAAAGACATACTTACCTGCTTTAGGTCCTTTTATGAAACTCTATATAGTGAAGAACCTGTTGACTCATCTTTAAACTTCCTTTTCTTTGATGATTTGCCCAAGATTGACCAATCCGATAATCTCTTCCTTGAAAAGAAAATAGAAAAAGATGAAATTTTGCATGCCCTTAAAGAAATGAAGCCCAATAAATCTCCTGGTAGTGACGGTCTAACAAACGCCTTCTATTTGAAATTCTTTCATCTATTTGGTGATGTTCTTTGTAAAATTATAAATTTAGCTTATGAAACTGGAGAATTATCTGAAACTCAGAAATTGTCATATATTACTTTGATTTGCAAAGATGAAACTAGGTCAGAAGAAATGAAATGCTATAGGCCCATCTCACTTTTGAATATTGATTACAAAATCATTTCGAAAATAATTACAGTTCGACTTGGGAAAGTGCTACCAAAAATCATTGGCATAGATCAAACTTGCTCTGTGAAAGGACGATCAATTTTTGATAACCTTCATTTGATACGGAACATTGTAGATTACGTTGATCAGAAAAACTTGGCAGCTTCGTTTATTTGTTTGGACCAAGAAAAAGCTTTTGATAGAGTATCTAGGTCATATATGTTTGATGCTTTGACAGCGTTTGGATTTAATAGTAACTTTATAAAATGGGTCAAGCTTCTATATAATGATATTTCTTCTTCAGTCATTGTAAATAATCACATATCTCAGGCTTTTCCAATTAAGAGAGGCGTTCGGCAGGGTTGTTCCCTATCTATGCCCCTATATGTCATTTGTTTTGAACCTTTTGCGCATAAGATTAGAAACTCGGATGATATCAAAGGTATCAACATGCCAGGTACAACTTCTCAGGTGAAACTAAGTTTGTTTGCAGATGATAGTACTGCTTTTTTGACCACTGACTCCTCTATTCGAAAATACTTACACTGGGTCAAACTGTTTGGACAAATATCTGGGGCGAAAATCAATTATGAAAAATCGAAAGGGATGTACCTTGGTAAATGGAAAACTAGATCTGATCACCCCTTTGGCATCAGTTGGATTGACCATCATAAAATTCTTGGTTACTTTTTTGGATCAGGTTTCAGTAATGATGATATATGGTCGAAAATATATGTGAAAATTGATAAAACCCTTAACCTTTGGACTTCAAGGAAACTTTCTTTTAAAGGGAAATCAACAGTTTTGAATTCTCTGTGTCTTAGTAAAATATTGTATTATGCTACTTGTAACCCAATACCTTCTCACTATCTCACACTTTTTGAAAGACGATTCTTTAGATTTATTTGGAGCTCTACATTTGAACCTGTGGCCAGAAAAACCTTATATCTAGATTTTAATCAAGGAGGATTGAATGTTCCATGTGTGAAACTTAAGTGCCATTCGATATACTTAAATCATTTGCAGAAGCTAATAAATAACCATAACGCTAACTGGACCTTCTTTGCCAAATATTGGATAGGTTTGCAACTTAGAAAGTTTAACCCAGCCTTTGCTAGTAACAGCGTTCCCCATAGTGAATACATTCCTATATTTTACAAAACATGTTTATCAATTTTTGACAATTTCACACATACAAATGAAGACATTGATTTTAACTCATTTCACAAGAAACACATATACAAAACATTATTACAAGACATTTGCATACAGCCAAAAATAGAAAAATTGTGCCCATATATAGATTTTAAGCCTATTTGGAAAAGTATTAGTTTGCCATATATTGACCCTGATGTTCGTAATACCTTTTGGAAATTAACCCATGATGTTATTTATGTAAATTATTACTTATATCAAAAACATATTTCAAAGATTAAGACCTGCCCATTGTGTGATAAAATTGAAACTGTCTCCCATCTTTTTTTAGAATGCAATGTGTTTTTACCCTTAAATAAAATTGTCCTGTCCATGTTAAGGAAACTTAGCCAAAATAAGGTTTCACTTTCAGAAAGAACATTTAGATACTTTGTGTTGCCTCAACTTTCTAAATTCAAAAAACAAGTTGCATTAATTCTTTTAACAGAGTCGAGACATATCATCTGGACAAATAGAAATTTAGCAAAACATGAATTAAAAAACATTACTGCTTTTGGCGTGGTTTCTAAATTTTTGAATAAAATTAAATTTAGAATTCTTATTGATAAGGACAGACTGACAGCAGACGACTTTTTCGATACATGGTGCTCCTTAGGGTTTTGCAATATCGAAATTATTTCAAACACAATCACTTTTGAACCAATTTTAGATATACGAAGATACTTTCAACAACAATGATAAACAAATTTCAAGCTTATAAGGATAACAAATGATATAGACTAGGATGAAGCGTAAGCTATTGCCAGTGTCTCCTCCTAGTTTTTACTATTTGTTTTTTCGCTATTACCCTATGGCTCAATATATATATTTTCTATTAAAATCATATACTATTCATTTTCAAATATGGCGATTATTACCAGGAAAACTTGAAAAAAAAAAAAAAATTTAGGCCACAATCAGAGCTGATAAAATATCTGGTCTGATTTTGATCTGAATTTTTTCGCATTATGATGACAATTATTTTGATCTTACTTTTTTCTCAAGATATATAATCCAATAAAAAACTTATATAATATACTAAAATATCTTCAAAAATGTTTGAAATAAAATCAGACTGATAATATTCAACCTGATCTTGATCCAAACATTTTAGAACCCATAAACGCCATCTTATTAAGATTGATTTTTCTATTACCTGATACAGTGACAACATGTCAAGTCTGATCTGGATCCAAATTCTTAGCAATTTAGATCAACTTTTTAGCATCCGGATAGATTATTATGTATATATAGACTTAAAGTTGCTATTTCTGAAATAACCTTGTACATATTCTAAAATAGTTTCTCTATTTCAGACTGCTGTTGCCGTCTGATAATGAAAAGAATCTCATTTTGTCATTTGTGAATATTCTTCTGTATTGTACTAACCATTATTTGTAGAGTAATGACTTGACTACAGCCTGTGAATGTTTTTTGACACAACTGCATCTGACGTTTTTTCTTTTTATTAACAATTTACAAATGCTTATAAAAAACATGCTCCCACACCCAAGTGGGGAGGGAACCCGAGCCCTCGTCTCTTGGATGTGTGAGTAGTTTTGTCTTTCACCCCCAGGAATAGTGAGCGACCCCAGTCCAAAATGTCCCATATTTGTCCTTTGTGATCAATGTCTGTCGTTGTAGATATTATGCTCATGCCAAGTAATAAGTTCCAAAGGCTGACCCAGTTTGAAATGTGAATTTGGTCACTGACATTAGCCTTGTGCACGTGGTGCACAACGCTCGTGTCAGGACCAGGAACACATGTGAAAGGCAGAACCAATAATTTCAAAAAATAATATAGACTATGTTTCCCCTGTACTGCTTAATTATATGACTGCCAAAAATAGATGTTATATGAATAGAATAAATAGTCTGTGGTCAAGTCATCTCAAGTACTAACATACGGTACCTTTTAAGGGCTAGGTTTGTGAACACGTAATTCAATATATCAATTGTTGAATATATGCCATCCTAGAGCATATTAAGGGATTCAATTTGCAATAAAAGTTATATCTATCCTTTCCATTTCTTTCCTTACAATACTTTCAATAATTTTCTATCTAGGTCTTTTTAAATTATTTACTCTATAAAAAGTTTTTATCTTTCATATCTCGATGTATAAAGTTTTTCATAGGTCTTTTTAAGGTTTTCAATTATTGTATATGCATGCAAAAAGGTACCGGCCGTGTGGGGCTTTTACACCCCACCGGTTTTTATTGTAAATACTATTAAATTTATGAAAAACAAAAAGGCGGTTCCTCCAGCAGGAGGCCCTTCCATTGCACTTCGGTTGGGCTGACGGCTGCGATTGTCCCAAATGTGGACAACTCGGGTACGCAATTTATAAGTGTGGGGGTCTGCGTACGCGCTAACCCCTGAAACAAAGACATTGCAGAACAGAAACCCTTCCAAAATCCCGAGAAATCCCGGAAAACCCCTGTGCTTTCGCGCAGACCAGATCACGCCACGACAGGCAGGTTGAATGTGGGCTAGTAGGTAGCATTTGCAGTTGCAGCTGCTGAAAGGGAGAGTTGTCGCCCTTTCTCAATGTAAACGTTGAATGTCAGAAACGTATGTGCGACGTTGCCTGTGTGCTTAATCGCTTATGTCCTTGTTTTTCAGGCTGAGCGTGCGCCTCCTTTATATTGTGCGAGCTGCAGGTGGGATTTCGTTCGTGCTGCTTGGAGGAGAGGCTCGTGGAGCACGTGCATGGCGTGGAGCACGTGCATGGCGTGCAGCTGCGCGAGGGAACCGTGTGGAAGCGTGAGCTGGGAGCTGGTGGCGCCACACCACTTTGAATTGAGATCCTTGTGCTTTAAGAGGCACGGCCTTGGCTGTCCAAGCATACTTACCTGGTACAGAGGAAACCGTGATCAACAAGGCGGTTCCTCCAGCAGGAGGCCCTTCCATTGCACTTCGGTTGGGCTGACGGCTGCGATTGTCCCAAATGTGGACAACTCGGGTACGCAATTTATAAGTGTGGGGGTCTGCGTACGCGCTAACCCCTGAAACAAAGACATTGCAGAACAGAAACCCTTCCAAAATCCCGAGAAATCCCGGAAAACCCCTGTGCTTTCGCGCAGACCAGATCACGCCACGACAGGCAGGTTGAATGTGGGCTAGTAGGTAGCATTTGCAGTTGCAGCTGCTGAAAGGGAGAGTTGTCGCCCTTTCTCAATGTAAACGTTGAATGTCAGAAACGTATGTGCGACGTTGCCTGTGTGCTTAATCGCTTATGTCCTTGTTTTTCAGGCTGAGCGTGCGCCTCCTTTATATTGTGCGAGCTGCAGGTGGGATTTCGTTCGTGCTGCTTGGAGGAGAGGCTCGTGGAGCACGTGCATGGCGTGGAGCACGTGCATGGCGTGCAGCTGCGCGAGGGAACCGTGTGGAAGCGTGAGCTGGGAGCTGGTGGCGCCACACCACTTTGAATTGAGATCCTTGTGCTTTAAGAGGCACGGCCTTGGCTGTCCAAGCATACTTACCTGGTACAGAGGAAACCGTGATCAACAAGGCGGTTCCTCCAGCAGGAGGCCCTTCCATTGCACTTCGGTTGGGCTGACGGCTGCGATTGTCCCAAATGTGGACAACTCGGGTACGCAATTTATAAGTGTGGGGGTCTGCGTACGCGCTAACCCCTGAAACAAAGACATTGCAGAACAGAAACCCTTCCAAAATCCCGAGAAATCCCGGAAAACCCCTGTGCTTTCGCGCAGACCAGATCACGCCACGACAGGCAGGTTGAATGTGGGCTAGTAGGTAGCATTTGCAGTTGCAGCTGCTGAAAGGGAGAGTTGTCGCCCTTTCTCAATGTAAACGTTGAATGTCAGAAACGTATGTGCGACGTTGCCTGTGTGCTTAATCGCTTATGTCCTTGTTTTTCAGGCTGAGCGTGCGCCTCCTTTATATTGTGCGAGCTGCAGGTGGGATTTCGTTCGTGCTGCTTGGAGGAGAGGCTCGTGGAGCACGTGCATGGCGTGGAGCACGTGCATGGCGTGCAGCTGCGCGAGGGAACCGTGTGGAAGCGTGAGCTGGGAGCTGGTGGCGCCACACCACTTTGAATTGAGATCCTTGTGCTTTAAGAGGCACGGCCTTGGCTGTCCAAGCATACTTACCTGGTACAGAGGAAACCGTGATCAACAAGGCGGTTCCTCCAGCAGGAGGCCCTTCCATTGCACTTCGGTTGGGCTGACGGCTGCGATTGTCCCAAATGTGGACAACTCGGGTACGCAATTTATAAGTGTGGGGGTCTGCGTACGCGCTAACCCCTGAAACAAAGACATTGCAGAACAGAAACCCTTCCAAAATCCCGAGAAATCCCGGAAAACCCCTGTGCTTTCGCGCAGACCAGATCACGCCACGACAGGCAGGTTGAATGTGGGCTAGTAGGTAGCATTTGCAGTTGCAGCTGCTGAAAGGGAGAGTTGTCGCCCTTTCTCAATGTAAACGTTGAATGTCAGAAACGTATGTGCGACGTTGCCTGTGTGCTTAATCGCTTATGTCCTTGTTTTTCAGGCTGAGCGTGCGCCTCCTTTATATTGTGCGAGCTGCAGGTGGGATTTCGTTCGTGCTGCTTGGAGGAGAGGCTCGTGGAGCACGTGCATGGCGTGGAGCACGTGCATGGCGTGCAGCTGCGCGAGGGAACCGTGTGGAAGCGTGAGCTGGGAGCTGGTGGCGCCACACCACTTTGAATTGAGATCCTTGTGCTTTAAGAGGCACGGCCTTGGCTGTCCAAGCATACTTACCTGGTACAGAGGAAACCGTGATCAACAAGGCGGTTCCTCCAGCAGGAGGCCCTTCCATTGCACTTCGGTTGGGCTGACGGCTGCGATTGTCCCAAATGTGGACAACTCGGGTACGCAATTTATAAGTGTGGGGGTCTGCGTACGCGCTAACCCCTGAAACAAAGACATTGCAGAACAGAAACCCTTCCAAAATCCCGAGAAATCCCGGAAAACCCCTGTGCTTTCGCGCAGACCAGATCACGCCACGACAGGCAGGTTGAATGTGGGCTAGTAGGTAGCATTTGCAGTTGCAGCTGCTGAAAGGGAGAGTTGTCGCCCTTTCTCAATGTAAACGTTGAATGTCAGAAACGTATGTGCGACGTTGCCTGTGTGCTTAATCGCTTATGTCCTTGTTTTTCAGGCTGAGCGTGCGCCTCCTTTATATTGTGCGAGCTGCAGGTGGGATTTCGTTCGTGCTGCTTGGAGGAGAGGCTCGTGGAGCACGTGCATGGCGTGGAGCACGTGCATGGCGTGCAGCTGCGCGAGGGAACCGTGTGGAAGCGTGAGCTGGGAGCTGGTGGCGCCACACCACTTTGAATTGAGATCCTTGTGCTTTAAGAGGCACGGCCTTGGCTGTCCAAGCATACTTACCTGGTACAGAGGAAACCGTGATCAACAAGGCGGTTCCTCCAGCAGGAGGCCCTTCCATTGCACTTCGGTTGGGCTGACGGCTGCGATTGTCCCAAATGTGGACAACTCGGGTACGCAATTTATAAGTGTGGGGGTCTGCGTACGCGCTAACCCCTGAAACAAAGACATTGCAGAACAGAAACCCTTCCAAAATCCCGAGAAATCCCGGAAAACCCCTGTGCTTTCGCGCAGACCAGATCACGCCACGACAGGCAGGTTGAATGTGGGCTAGTAGGTAGCATTTGCAGTTGCAGCTGCTGAAAGGGAGAGTTGTCGCCCTTTCTCAATGTAAACGTTGAATGTCAGAAACGTATGTGCGACGTTGCCTGTGTGCTTAATCGCTTATGTCCTTGTTTTTCAGGCTGAGCGTGCGCCTCCTTTATATTGTGCGAGCTGCAGGTGGGATTTCGTTCGTGCTGCTTGGAGGAGAGGCTCGTGGAGCACGTGCATGGCGTGGAGCACGTGCATGGCGTGCAGCTGCGCGAGGGAACCGTGTGGAAGCGTGAGCTGGGAGCTGGTGGCGCCACACCACTTTGAATTGAGATCCTTGTGCTTTAAGAGGCACGGCCTTGGCTGTCCAAGCATACTTACCTGGTACAGAGGAAACCGTGATCAACAAGGCGGTTCCTCCAGCAGGAGGCCCTTCCATTGCACTTCGGTTGGGCTGACGGCTGCGATTGTCCCAAATGTGGACAACTCGGGTACGCAATTTATAAGTGTGGGGGTCTGCGTACGCGCTAACCCCTGAAACAAAGACATTGCAGAACAGAAACCCTTCCAAAATCCCGAGAAATCCCGGAAAACCCCTGTGCTTTCGCGCAGACCAGATCACGCCACGACAGGCAGGTTGAATGTGGGCTAGTAGGTAGCATTTGCAGTTGCAGCTGCTGAAAGGGAGAGTTGTCGCCCTTTCTCAATGTAAACGTTGAATGTCAGAAACGTATGTGCGACGTTGCCTGTGTGCTTAATCGCTTATGTCCTTGTTTTTCAGGCTGAGCGTGCGCCTCCTTTATATTGTGCGAGCTGCAGGTGGGATTTCGTTCGTGCTGCTTGGAGGAGAGGCTCGTGGAGCACGTGCATGGCGTGGAGCACGTGCATGGCGTGCAGCTGCGCGAGGGAACCGTGTGGAAGCGTGAGCTGGGAGCTGGTGGCGCCACACCACTTTGAATTGAGATCCTTGTGCTTTAAGAGGCACGGCCTTGGCTGTCCAAGCATACTTACCTGGTACAGAGGAAACCGTGATCAACAAGGCGGTTCCTCCAGCAGGAGGCCCTTCCATTGCACTTCGGTTGGGCTGACGGCTGCGATTGTCCCAAATGTGGACAACTCGGGTACGCAATTTATAAGTGTGGGGGTCTGCGTACGCGCTAACCCCTGAAACAAAGACATTGCAGAACAGAAACCCTTCCAAAATCCCGAGAAATCCCGGAAAACCCCTGTGCTTTCGCGCAGACCAGATCACGCCACGACAGGCAGGTTGAATGTGGGCTAGTAGGTAGCATTTGCAGTTGCAGCTGCTGAAAGGGAGAGTTGTCGCCCTTTCTCAATGTAAACGTTGAATGTCAGAAACGTATGTGCGACGTTGCCTGTGTGCTTAATCGCTTATGTCCTTGTTTTTCAGGCTGAGCGTGCGCCTCCTTTATATTGTGCGAGCTGCAGGTGGGATTTCGTTCGTGCTGCTTGGAGGAGAGGCTCGTGGAGCACGTGCATGGCGTGGAGCACGTGCATGGCGTGCAGCTGCGCGAGGGAACCGTGTGGAAGCGTGAGCTGGGAGCTGGTGGCGCCACACCACTTTGAATTGAGATCCTTGTGCTTTAAGAGGCACGGCCTTGGCTGTCCAAGCATACTTACCTGGTACAGAGGAAACCGTGATCAACAAGGCGGTTCCTCCAGCAGGAGGCCCTTCCATTGCACTTCGGTTGGGCTGACGGCTGCGATTGTCCCAAATGTGGACAACTCGGGTACGCAATTTATAAGTGTGGGGGTCTGCGTACGCGCTAACCCCTGAAACAAAGACATTGCAGAACAGAAACCCTTCCAAAATCCCGAGAAATCCCGGAAAACCCCTGTGCTTTCGCGCAGACCAGATCACGCCACGACAGGCAGGTTGAATGTGGGCTAGTAGGTAGCATTTGCAGTTGCAGCTGCTGAAAGGGAGAGTTGTCGCCCTTTCTCAATGTAAACGTTGAATGTCAGAAACGTATGTGCGACGTTGCCTGTGTGCTTAATCGCTTATGTCCTTGTTTTTCAGGCTGAGCGTGCGCCTCCTTTATATTGTGCGAGCTGCAGGTGGGATTTCGTTCGTGCTGCTTGGAGGAGAGGCTCGTGGAGCACGTGCATGGCGTGGAGCACGTGCATGGCGTGCAGCTGCGCGAGGGAACCGTGTGGAAGCGTGAGCTGGGAGCTGGTGGCGCCACACCACTTTGAATTGAGATCCTTGTGCTTTAAGAGGCACGGCCTTGGCTGTCCAAGCATACTTACCTGGTACAGAGGAAACCTTTGTGTTTCCTCTTGGTGTATTTCTAACGTTTGTTAGTACTTAAAATTGTCAAGGATGGAACCTGTTATTAAGTTTGATTGTCAGGAGACTGAATACATCAACGTTGATAAGATGGAGCGGACTGTGAGGCTTGTCCCCAGGGAGAGCGGAAGAGGAGCTAGCTATGGCGAACTTCTAGATGCTATAGAACAGGTTGGGGTTCCAACAGCTGAAATAGAGGGCATATTCAAGGTAAGCCCTACAGATAACTCTTTCTCCATTCTGCTCAAGTATGACGATTCAATCCAACCATTTATTGAGACAGCCAGCTTGAAGGCAGGGAATATGATATATGACATAATGAAAATGGCAGAGCAAGTGGTCACTGTTCGTGTACACTGGCTCCCCATTTACTACGATAGCAGTATATTGTATGAGCTTTTCTCCAAATATGGTGAAGTGTTGGACATAAAGATGATGAAGACAGCCCATGCTAAGATCACTACATTCAATGGAAGCAGGGAGGTTAAACTCAAGACTGATGAGTTTAGAAAGCACATTATCCCCCATCTAGTTAATTTTAACTCTGGCCAGAGTATCTTGTTGACCATACCTGGCCGGCCACCCTATTGTCTTCGTTGTAACTGCACTGGTCATATAAGATCGAGATGTCCTGGAAGACTAAATTATGCACAAGTTCTACATACTAGAAGCATCCCGGCTGTTGCTGTGACCCGGCCTGATGCCCCCCCTCCTCAGCCTGATGTGCGTTCTGGGAACGATATTTCGAACCCAGATAGCACACCAGCACCCACAGCTGTGGGATCTGGGGAGGTTGGTGCTGTTGGCAGGGGGTCACAGGATCAGCTACTTGATTCTATTGAAATGGAACAGCCCAGTTCGAAGAGGGAGAGGGAATCTGAGACTGATGACGGCTGGTTTACGCCGAATAAGACGGCGAGAGCGTCCCAGTCTGGCGTCCCCTCTCCACCTTCTCTGGATAATCATTATGAATGTTTGATGGCTAGCACCAGAGTACTCAATAAAAATATGTAATTTCAAAATGGACCGACTGACCGATTATGAGTATTTAGATTATGGAATGGCAAATCCTTGTCCGGCATGTGTGACCTGGAAATGGCCCCCGACTGTGAGAAAGATCAATGGTTATACGGCAATCTCAATGTTTTTGATTGCCTGGTTTGTATTTCTTTGTTTCATACATGCTTTCGCCTGTTTAAATATATGTATCATGTATTGTGTTATTTATTTTTCCATATATACCATTTTCAATCCCAATATAGCTCCACCCCATACTGATTTTGGATCCTATAGCCATTATCCCACATTACACCACCATATATATTCCTATAGCCATTCCATGTCCCAAATGCTCCCGTCTTATAAAAATCAAATGTCCCTAATGCTCCCGTCACCATATCTAGTTAAACAAACTCCAACCACTCCCTATTACAAAGTTTTTCTCAACTCATACCATGCGCAGAGATGTTTCATCCCTCATTATCTATATTTCAGCCATTTTGCCTGTGTAACTGGCTTTATTCTCAAGCTCAAATGTTTTTCGTCCTTCTTAGAGCTAATAAGTTTGGGACCCAATATACTTGGACATAAACTTCTTATATTGCTTTCACACAGATTGAGATGGATATACATGTACCTGTTTAACGCCTCATATCAAACAACCTTAGATACATTACCAGTACATGTATATACACTTAGTAGCTACGTGATCACGCCACACTTTGGTTTACATAAACTATTTTTACACCTCATGTATATTTTGAACCCTGCACTTGCTAAACGCCTGATTAAGCGCTACACTGTTTCATCGATTTACTGGTTTACCTGGGCGTATTTTTGGTGTATAAAATCGTCTCAATTCGCTCTAAAAGCAGACGATAAATCTGAACGATATGTAGTATTGGAAAAATCTCTTGTCGACTGTATGTTACTTACCTTGTTCCTGCTGAGTATTTTATACCGACAACTACCTTGGTTAGTTTGTATGCACCTTAGTCCTGTTAAATTTACACCTTGGAGATTATGCTATATTTGGCAAACATACACTCATAGCATATATTTCCCCATAATTTCATATATTGCGATGAATCTAAGATTGAATGCATGTTCTAAAAACACCTTCTTACCAGTACAGACTCTAAACTTCTGTCTATATATTTTGCAGATCTGTACAGCACTAAGACTAAAAATATGTGCTATACTGTACCGTATTTACCTTATTATTCATCTTATGTTGATCTTGTTTAGCTGGATGATTTTCAATGGACACTTTCCTGACCTTTCCACCACAAACCCTCAATCATATTGTATATACATGTATATATATTATCATCATTATTATCATCATCATCTTCACCTATATATACACAAACCTACAAATCCCATATATATACATTGGCCCTTATCACGGTCAACACTATTACTTTTCCAACAAATAATTTTCATCGTGCTCATATTTTTTCTGCCGACAACATTTACAAATGGTTTGGACTCAGATCAGACTCAACATTTTTGTAGAGCTGATCTGGATCCAATATTGTTTGAAAATATGATAATCCAACAGCAACTACTTGCATCACCATCTATACATGCAATACTACCACTTATACTGTCCACAAGCACAATAAACATTATTATTATTATTATTATTATTGTTATTATTATCACATATTCTTACAACTTCCATATGCTCTATTATCTGACTGTTTATTTGTATCCCTTATTGTGCTGTGTTTTGAAACTTTGTCTTTTATATATGCTTGGCATACAATATCAATCAGTACAATGGATTTGAATATTTCAAGCATTAATATAAATGGGTTTAGATCCAACTATAAACACAGATTGATAAAACAGTTTATAGAACAGAACAATATTGATATATTATTAATGCAAGAAACTTTTGTTGATAACCTACGTTTGGCAAAATCTATTGAAAAAACTTTAGAATTGGAAAATAAAATCATATGGAACTTTGGTAGAAGTGATTCTTGTGGTGTTGCAATACTTCTTATTAAAGATAACATTCAGATTGAAAAATTTCACTCAGATTTTTATGGTAGAGTAATCCATTTAGACTTTACCACTGATGGGTTTGAAAACTTCAGAATTGTTAATGCATACTTTCCAAGTGAATCTGCTGAACGATTGGAATTTCTGAACTCTTTCTCACAGCACATAACTGGAGCAAAAAATGTTATCATTGGCGGTGATTTTAATTTTATATTGGATCCAAACTTGGACAAACTTGGTGGCAATCTACAGAAAGGTACCATTGGCTCTAAAACTTTTAAAACTATTGTTGATAAATTTGATTTAACAGACTGCTTTCGACACATAAACCCTAATAAGAAATCTGTAACTTGGACTAGATCAAATGTTGCAACTGGGAATGATAAACCAAACTATGATATGATTGGCACTAGGATCGACAGATTTTATATTTCAAAATATATGTGTAACTCAATCAATACTTTTGACACTATACCTTGTGTATGTTCGGACCATAGTTTTATCAAAATGAACTTGACTGCAAACTCTGGAATAGACATTGGTAAATCCTATTGGAAATTCAATGATCAGTTATTGGATGACATCAACTTCTTAAATTATTTTGAAAAATTTTGGAAATTCATTTCTGAAACTAAGGAAATAACTTTGAAATGGTGGGATCATATGAAATATCAAATAAAAATATTTTGCATTGACTACAGCAAATCAAAAAACAAGGAACAATTTGGTGAATTTAAAAAATTAAAAAAGCAATATTCAACACTTGATTTAGAATCTACATCTGACCTACATACATTCAATGCCATCAAACTTAGAGTAAAAGAAATAGAAGATAATATTCTTAGAGGTTCAATGATTCGTAGCAAAACTCAATCTATACAAGAAAATGAAAAACCTAGTGCATATTTTTTTCAAAAAGAAGCAACAATAAGTAAAAACAAAACAATAAAAACAATACAACACAACACAAACACATATAATAACTCAAAAGACATACTTACCTGCTTTAGGTCCTTTTATGAAACTCTATATAGTGAAGAACCTGTTGACTCATCTTTAAACTTCCTTTTCTTTGATGATTTGCCCAAGATTGACCAATCCGATAATCTCTTCCTTGAAAAGAAAATAGAAAAAGATGAAATTTTGCATGCCCTTAAAGAAATGAAGCCCAATAAATCTCCTGGTAGTGACGGTCTAACAAACGCCTTCTATTTGAAATTCTTTCATCTATTTGGTGATGTTCTTTGTAAAATTATAAATTTAGCTTATGAAACTGGAGAATTATCTGAAACTCAGAAATTGTCATATATTACTTTGATTTGCAAAGATGAAACTAGGTCAGAAGAAATGAAATGCTATAGGCCCATCTCACTTTTGAATATTGATTACAAAATCATTTCGAAAATAATTACAGTTCGACTTGGGAAAGTGCTACCAAAAATCATTGGCATAGATCAAACTTGCTCTGTGAAAGGACGATCAATTTTTGATAACCTTCATTTGATACGGAACATTGTAGATTACGTTGATCAGAAAAACTTGGCAGCTTCGTTTATTTGTTTGGACCAAGAAAAAGCTTTTGATAGAGTATCTAGGTCATATATGTTTGATGCTTTGACAGCGTTTGGATTTAATAGTAACTTTATAAAATGGGTCAAGCTTCTATATAATGATATTTCTTCTTCAGTCATTGTAAATAATCACATATCTCAGGCTTTTCCAATTAAGAGAGGCGTTCGGCAGGGTTGTTCCCTATCTATGCCCCTATATGTCATTTGTTTTGAACCTTTTGCGCATAAGATTAGAAACTCGGATGATATCAAAGGTATCAACATGCCAGGTACAACTTCTCAGGTGAAACTAAGTTTGTTTGCAGATGATAGTACTGCTTTTTTGACCACTGACTCCTCTATTCGAAAATACTTACACTGGGTCAAACTGTTTGGACAAATATCTGGGGCGAAAATCAATTATGAAAAATCGAAAGGGATGTACCTTGGTAAATGGAAAACTAGATCTGATCACCCCTTTGGCATCAGTTGGATTGACCATCATAAAATTCTTGGTTACTTTTTTGGATCAGGTTTCAGTAATGATGATATATGGTCGAAAATATATGTGAAAATTGATAAAACCCTTAACCTTTGGACTTCAAGGAAACTTTCTTTTAAAGGGAAATCAACAGTTTTGAATTCTCTGTGTCTTAGTAAAATATTGTATTATGCTACTTGTAACCCAATACCTTCTCACTATCTCACACTTTTTGAAAGACGATTCTTTAGATTTATTTGGAGCTCTACATTTGAACCTGTGGCCAGAAAAACCTTATATCTAGATTTTAATCAAGGAGGATTGAATGTTCCATGTGTGAAACTTAAGTGCCATTCGATATACTTAAATCATTTGCAGAAGCTAATAAATAACCATAACGCTAACTGGACCTTCTTTGCCAAATATTGGATAGGTTTGCAACTTAGAAAGTTTAACCCAGCCTTTGCTAGTAACAGCGTTCCCCATAGTGAATACATTCCTATATTTTACAAAACATGTTTATCAATTTTTGACAATTTCACACATACAAATGAAGACATTGATTTTAACTCATTTCACAAGAAACACATATACAAAACATTATTACAAGACATTTGCATACAGCCAAAAATAGAAAAATTGTGCCCATATATAGATTTTAAGCCTATTTGGAAAAGTATTAGTTTGCCATATATTGACCCTGATGTTCGTAATACCTTTTGGAAATTAACCCATGATGTTATTTATGTAAATTATTACTTATATCAAAAACATATTTCAAAGATTAAGACCTGCCCATTGTGTGATAAAATTGAAACTGTCTCCCATCTTTTTTTAGAATGCAATGTGTTTTTACCCTTAAATAAAATTGTCCTGTCCATGTTAAGGAAACTTAGCCAAAATAAGGTTTCACTTTCAGAAAGAACATTTAGATACTTTGTGTTGCCTCAACTTTCTAAATTCAAAAAACAAGTTGCATTAATTCTTTTAACAGAGTCGAGACATATCATCTGGACAAATAGAAATTTAGCAAAACATGAATTAAAAAACATTACTGCTTTTGGCGTGGTTTCTAAATTTTTGAATAAAATTAAATTTAGAATTCTTATTGATAAGGACAGACTGACAGCAGACGACTTTTTCGATACATGGTGCTCCTTAGGGTTTTGCAATATCGAAATTATTTCAAACACAATCACTTTTGAACCAATTTTAGATATACGAAGATACTTTCAACAACAATGATAAACAAATTTCAAGCTTATAAGGATAACAAATGATATAGACTAGGATGAAGCGTAAGCTATTGCCAGTGTCTCCTCCTAGTTTTTACTATTTGTTTTTTCGCTATTACCCTATGGCTCAATATATATATTTTCTATTAAAATCATATACTATTCATTTTCAAATATGGCGATTATTACCAGGAAAACTTGAAAAAAAAAAAAAAATTTAGGCCACAATCAGAGCTGATAAAATATCTGGTCTGATTTTGATCTGAATTTTTTCGCATTATGATGACAATTATTTTGATCTTACTTTTTTCTCAAGATATATAATCCAATAAAAAACTTATATAATATACTAAAATATCTTCAAAAATGTTTGAAATAAAATCAGACTGATAATATTCAACCTGATCTTGATCCAAACATTTTAGAACCCATAAACGCCATCTTATTAAGATTGATTTTTCTATTACCTGATACAGTGACAACATGTCAAGTCTGATCTGGATCCAAATTCTTAGCAATTTAGATCAACTTTTTAGCATCCGGATAGATTATTATGTATATATAGACTTAAAGTTGCTATTTCTGAAATAACCTTGTACATATTCTAAAATAGTTTCTCTATTTCAGACTGCTGTTGCCGTCTGATAATGAAAAGAATCTCATTTTGTCATTTGTGAATATTCTTCTGTATTGTACTAACCATTATTTGTAGAGTAATGACTTGACTACAGCCTGTGAATGTTTTTTGACACAACTGCATCTGACGTTTTTTCTTTTTATTAACAATTTACAAATGCTTATAAAAAACATGCTCCCACACCCAAGTGGGGAGGGAACCCGAGCCCTCGTCTCTTGGATGTGTGAGTAGTTTTGTCTTTCACCCCCAGGAATAGTGAGCGACCCCAGTCCAAAATGTCCCATATTTGTCCTTTGTGATCAATGTCTGTCGTTGTAGATATTATGCTCATGCCAAGTAATAAGTTCCAAAGGCTGACCCAGTTTGAAATGTGAATTTGGTCACTGACATTAGCCTTGTGCACGTGGTGCACAACGCTCGTGTCAGGACCAGGAACACATGTGAAAGGCAGAACCAATAATTTCAAAAAATAATATAGACTATGTTTCCCCTGTACTGCTTAATTATATGACTGCCAAAAATAGATGTTATATGAATAGAATAAATAGTCTGTGGTCAAGTCATCTCAAGTACTAACATACGGTACCTTTTAAGGGCTAGGTTTGTGAACACGTAATTCAATATATCAATTGTTGAATATATGCCATCCTAGAGCATATTAAGGGATTCAATTTGCAATAAAAGTTATATCTATCCTTTCCATTTCTTTCCTTACAATACTTTCAATAATTTTCTATCTAGGTCTTTTTAAATTATTTACTCTATAAAAAGTTTTTATCTTTCATATCTCGATGTATAAAGTTTTTCATAGGTCTTTTTAAGGTTTTCAATTATTGTATATGCATGCAAAAAGGTACCGGCCGTGTGGGGCTTTTACACCCCACCGGTTTTTATTGTAAATACTATTAAATTTATGAAAAACAAAAAAGGCGGTTCCTCCAGCAGGAGGCCCTTCCATTGCACTTCGGTTGGGCTGACGGCTGCGATTGTCCCAAATGTGGACAACTCGGGTACGCAATTTATAAGTGTGGGGGTCTGCGTACGCGCTAACCCCTGAAACAAAGACATTGCAGAACAGAAACCCTTCCAAAATCCCGAGAAATCCCGGAAAACCCCTGTGCTTTCGCGCAGACCAGATCACGCCACGACAGGCAGGTTGAATGTGGGCTAGTAGGTAGCATTTGCAGTTGCAGCTGCTGAAAGGGAGAGTTGTCGCCCTTTCTCAATGTAAACGTTGAATGTCAGAAACGTATGTGCGACGTTGCCTGTGTGCTTAATCGCTTATGTCCTTGTTTTTCAGGCTGAGCGTGCGCCTCCTTTATATTGTGCGAGCTGCAGGTGGGATTTCGTTCGTGCTGCTTGGAGGAGAGGCTCGTGGAGCACGTGCATGGCGTGGAGCACGTGCATGGCGTGCAGCTGCGCGAGGGAACCGTGTGGAAGCGTGAGCTGGGAGCTGGTGGCGCCACACCACTTTGAATTGAGATCCTTGTGCTTTAAGAGGCACGGCCTTGGCTGTCCAAGCATACTTACCTGGTACAGAGGAAACCGTGATCAACAAGGCGGTTCCTCCAGCAGGAGGCCCTTCCATTGCACTTCGGTTGGGCTGACGGCTGCGATTGTCCCAAATGTGGACAACTCGGGTACGCAATTTATAAGTGTGGGGGTCTGCGTACGCGCTAACCCCTGAAACAAAGACATTGCAGAACAGAAACCCTTCCAAAATCCCGAGAAATCCCGGAAAACCCCTGTGCTTTCGCGCAGACCAGATCACGCCACGACAGGCAGGTTGAATGTGGGCTAGTAGGTAGCATTTGCAGTTGCAGCTGCTGAAAGGGAGAGTTGTCGCCCTTTCTCAATGTAAACGTTGAATGTCAGAAACGTATGTGCGACGTTGCCTGTGTGCTTAATCGCTTATGTCCTTGTTTTTCAGGCTGAGCGTGCGCCTCCTTTATATTGTGCGAGCTGCAGGTGGGATTTCGTTCGTGCTGCTTGGAGGAGAGGCTCGTGGAGCACGTGCATGGCGTGGAGCACGTGCATGGCGTGCAGCTGCGCGAGGGAACCGTGTGGAAGCGTGAGCTGGGAGCTGGTGGCGCCACACCACTTTGAATTGAGATCCTTGTGCTTTAAGAGGCACGGCCTTGGCTGTCCAAGCATACTTACCTGGTACAGAGGAAACCGTGATCAACAAGGCGGTTCCTCCAGCAGGAGGCCCTTCCATTGCACTTCGGTTGGGCTGACGGCTGCGATTGTCCCAAATGTGGACAACTCGGGTACGCAATTTATAAGTGTGGGGGTCTGCGTACGCGCTAACCCCTGAAACAAAGACATTGCAGAACAGAAACCCTTCCAAAATCCCGAGAAATCCCGGAAAACCCCTGTGCTTTCGCGCAGACCAGATCACGCCACGACAGGCAGGTTGAATGTGGGCTAGTAGGTAGCATTTGCAGTTGCAGCTGCTGAAAGGGAGAGTTGTCGCCCTTTCTCAATGTAAACGTTGAATGTCAGAAACGTATGTGCGACGTTGCCTGTGTGCTTAATCGCTTATGTCCTTGTTTTTCAGGCTGAGCGTGCGCCTCCTTTATATTGTGCGAGCTGCAGGTGGGATTTCGTTCGTGCTGCTTGGAGGAGAGGCTCGTGGAGCACGTGCATGGCGTGGAGCACGTGCATGGCGTGCAGCTGCGCGAGGGAACCGTGTGGAAGCGTGAGCTGGGAGCTGGTGGCGCCACACCACTTTGAATTGAGATCCTTGTGCTTTAAGAGGCACGGCCTTGGCTGTCCAAGCATACTTACCTGGTACAGAGGAAACCGTGATCAACAAGGCGGTTCCTCCAGCAGGAGGCCCTTCCATTGCACTTCGGTTGGGCTGACGGCTGCGATTGTCCCAAATGTGGACAACTCGGGTACGCAATTTATAAGTGTGGGGGTCTGCGTACGCGCTAACCCCTGAAACAAAGACATTGCAGAACAGAAACCCTTCCAAAATCCCGAGAAATCCCGGAAAACCCTTGTGCTTTCGCGCAGACCAGATCACGCCACGACAGGCAGGTTGAATGTGGGCTAGTAGGTAGCATTTGCAGTTGCAGCTGCTGAAAGGGAGAGTTGTCGCCCTTTCTCAATGTAAACGTTGAATGTCAGAAACGTATGTGCGACGTTGCCTGTGTGCTTAATCGCTTATGTCCTTGTTTTTCAGGCTGAGCGTGCGCCTCCTTTATATTGTGCGAGCTGCAGGTGGGATTTCGTTCGTGCTGCTTGGAGGAGAGGCTCGTGGAGCACGTGCATGGCGTGGAGCACGTGCATGGCGTGCAGCTGCGCGAGGGAACCGTGTGGAAGCGTGAGCTGGGAGCTGGTGGCGCCACACCACTTTGAATTGAGATCCTTGTGCTTTAAGAGGCACGGCCTTGGCTGTCCAAGCATACTTACCTGGTACAGAGGAAACCGTGATCAACAAGGCGGTTCCTCCAGCAGGAGGCCCTTCCATTGCACTTCGGTTGGGCTGACGGCTGCGATTGTCCCAAATGTGGACAACTCGGGTACGCAATTTATAAGTGTGGGGGTCTGCGTACGCGCTAACCCCTGAAACAAAGACATTGCAGAACAGAAACCCTTCCAAAATCCCGAGAAATCCCGGAAAACCCCTGTGCTTTCGCGCAGACCAGATCACGCCACGACAGGCAGGTTGAATGTGGGCTAGTAGGTAGCATTTGCAGTTGCAGCTGCTGAAAGGGAGAGTTGTCGCCCTTTCTCAATGTAAACGTTGAATGTCAGAAACGTATGTGCGACGTTGCCTGTGTGCTTAATCGCTTATGTCCTTGTTTTTCAGGCTGAGCGTGCGCCTCCTTTATATTGTGCGAGCTGCAGGTGGGATTTCGTTCGTGCTGCTTGGAGGAGAGGCTCGTGGAGCACGTGCATGGCGTGGAGCACGTGCATGGCGTGCAGCTGCGCGAGGGAACCGTGTGGAAGCGTGAGCTGGGAGCTGGTGGCGCCACACCACTTTGAATTGAGATCCTTGTGCTTTAAGAGGCACGGCCTTGGCTGTCCAAGCATACTTACCTGGTACAGAGGAAACCGTGATCAACAAGGCGGTTCCTCCAGCAGGAGGCCCTTCCATTGCACTTCGGTTGGGCTGACGGCTGCGATTGTCCCAAATGTGGACAACTCGGGTACGCAATTTATAAGTGTGGGGGTCTGCGTACGCGCTAACCCCTGAAACAAAGACATTGCAGAACAGAAACCCTTCCAAAATCCCGAGAAATCCCGGAAAACCCCTGTGCTTTCGCGCAGACCAGATCACGCCACGACAGGCAGGTTGAATGTGGGCTAGTAGGTAGCATTTGCAGTTGCAGCTGCTGAAAGGGAGAGTTGTCGCCCTTTCTCAATGTAAACGTTGAATGTCAGAAACGTATGTGCGACGTTGCCTGTGTGCTTAATCGCTTATGTCCTTGTTTTTCAGGCTGAGCGTGCGCCTCCTTTATATTGTGCGAGCTGCAGGTGGGATTTCGTTCGTGCTGCTTGGAGGAGAGGCTCGTGGAGCACGTGCATGGCGTGGAGCACGTGCATGGCGTGCAGCTGCGCGAGGGAACCGTGTGGAAGCGTGAGCTGGGAGCTGGTGGCGCCACACCACTTTGAATTGAGATCCTTGTGCTTTAAGAGGCACGGCCTTGGCTGTCCAAGCATACTTACCTGGTACAGAGGAAACCGTGATCAACAAGGCGGTTCCTCCAGCAGGAGGCCCTTCCATTGCACTTCGGTTGGGCTGACGGCTGCGATTGTCCCAAATGTGGACAACTCGGGTACGCAATTTATAAGTGTGGGGGTCTGCGTACGCGCTAACCCCTGAAACAAAGACATTGCAGAACAGAAACCCTTCCAAAATCCCGAGAAATCCCGGAAAACCCCTGTGCTTTCGCGCAGACCAGATCACGCCACGACAGGCAGGTTGAATGTGGGCTAGTAGGTAGCATTTGCAGTTGCAGCTGCTGAAAGGGAGAGTTGTCGCCCTTTCTCAATGTAAACGTTGAATGTCAGAAACGTATGTGCGACGTTGCCTGTGTGCTTAATCGCTTATGTCCTTGTTTTTCAGGCTGAGCGTGCGCCTCCTTTATATTGTGCGAGCTGCAGGTGGGATTTCGTTCGTGCTGCTTGGAGGAGAGGCTCGTGGAGCACGTGCATGGCGTGGAGCACGTGCATGGCGTGCAGCTGCGCGAGGGAACCGTGTGGAAGCGTGAGCTGGGAGCTGGTGGCGCCACACCACTTTGAATTGAGATCCTTGTGCTTTAAGAGGCACGGCCTTGGCTGTCCAAGCATACTTACCTGGTACAGAGGAAACCGTGATCAACAAGGCGGTTCCTCCAGCAGGAGGCCCTTCCATTGCACTTCGGTTGGGCTGACGGCTGCGATTGTCCCAAATGTGGACAACTCGGGTACGCAATTTATAAGTGTGGGGGTCTGCGTACGCGCTAACCCCTGAAACAAAGACATTGCAGAACAGAAACCCTTCCAAAATCCCGAGAAATCCCGGAAAACCCCTGTGCTTTCGCGCAGACCAGATCACGCCACGACAGGCAGGTTGAATGTGGGCTAGTAGGTAGCATTTGCAGTTGCAGCTGCTGAAAGGGAGAGTTGTCGCCCTTTCTCAATGTAAACGTTGAATGTCAGAAACGTATGTGCGACGTTGCCTGTGTGCTTAATCGCTTATGTCCTTGTTTTTCAGGCTGAGCGTGCGCCTCCTTTATATTGTGCGAGCTGCAGGTGGGATTTCGTTCGTGCTGCTTGGAGGAGAGGCTCGTGGAGCACGTGCATGGCGTGGAGCACGTGCATGGCGTGCAGCTGCGCGAGGGAACCGTGTGGAAGCGTGAGCTGGGAGCTGGTGGCGCCACACCACTTTGAATTGAGATCCTTGTGCTTTAAGAGGCACGGCCTTGGCTGTCCAAGCATACTTACCTGGTACAGAGGAAACCGTGATCAACAAGGCGGTTCCTCCAGCAGGAGGCCCTTCCATTGCACTTCGGTTGGGCTGACGGCTGCGATTGTCCCAAATGTGGACAACTCGGGTACGCAATTTATAAGTGTGGGGGTCTGCGTACGCGCTAACCCCTGAAACAAAGACATTGCAGAACAGAAACCCTTCCAAAATCCCGAGAAATCCCGGAAAACCCCTGTGCTTTCGCGCAGACCAGATCACGCCACGACAGGCAGGTTGAATGTGGGCTAGTAGGTAGCATTTGCAGTTGCAGCTGCTGAAAGGGAGAGTTGTCGCCCTTTCTCAATGTAAACGTTGAATGTCAGAAACGTATGTGCGACGTTGCCTGTGTGCTTAATCGCTTATGTCCTTGTTTTTCAGGCTGAGCGTGCGCCTCCTTTATATTGTGCGAGCTGCAGGTGGGATTTCGTTCGTGCTGCTTGGAGGAGAGGCTCGTGGAGCACGTGCATGGCGTGGAGCACGTGCATGGCGTGCAGCTGCGCGAGGGAACCGTGTGGAAGCGTGAGCTGGGAGCTGGTGGCGCCACACCACTTTGAATTGAGATCCTTGTGCTTTAAGAGGCACGGCCTTGGCTGTCCAAGCATACTTACCTGGTACAGAGGAAACCGTGATCAACAAGGCGGTTCCTCCAGCAGGAGGCCCTTCCATTGCACTTCGGTTGGGCTGACGGCTGCGATTGTCCCAAATGTGGACAACTCGGGTACGCAATTTATAAGTGTGGGGGTCTGCGTACGCGCTAACCCCTGAAACAAAGACATTGCAGAACAGAAACCCTTCCAAAATCCCGAGAAATCCCGGAAAACCCCTGTGCTTTCGCGCAGACCAGATCACGCCACGACAGGCAGGTTGAATGTGGGCTAGTAGGTAGCATTTGCAGTTGCAGCTGCTGAAAGGGAGAGTTGTCGCCCTTTCTCAATGTAAACGTTGAATGTCAGAAACGTATGTGCGACGTTGCCTGTGTGCTTAATCGCTTATGTCCTTGTTTTTCAGGCTGAGCGTGCGCCTCCTTTATATTGTGCGAGCTGCAGGTGGGATTTCGTTCGTGCTGCTTGGAGGAGAGGCTCGTGGAGCACGTGCATGGCGTGGAGCACGTGCATGGCGTGCAGCTGCGCGAGGGAACCGTGTGGAAGCGTGAGCTGGGAGCTGGTGGCGCCACACCACTTTGAATTGAGATCCTTGTGCTTTAAGAGGCACGGCCTTGGCTGTCCAAGCATACTTACCTGGTACAGAGGAAACCGTGATCAACAAGGCGGTTCCTCCAGCAGGAGGCCCTTCCATTGCACTTCGGTTGGGCTGACGGCTGCGATTGTCCCAAATGTGGACAACTCGGGTACGCAATTTATAAGTGTGGGGGTCTGCGTACGCGCTAACCCCTGAAACAAAGACATTGCAGAACAGAAACCCTTCCAAAATCCCGAGAAATCCCGGAAAACCCCTGTGCTTTCGCGCAGACCAGATCACGCCACGACAGGCAGGTTGAATGTGGGCTAGTAGGTAGCATTTGCAGTTGCAGCTGCTGAAAGGGAGAGTTGTCGCCCTTTCTCAATGTAAACGTTGAATGTCAGAAACGTATGTGCGACGTTGCCTGTGTGCTTAATCGCTTATGTCCTTGTTTTTCAGGCTGAGCGTGCGCCTCCTTTATATTGTGCGAGCTGCAGGTGGGATTTCGTTCGTGCTGCTTGGAGGAGAGGCTCGTGGAGCACGTGCATGGCGTGGAGCACGTGCATGGCGTGCAGCTGCGCGAGGGAACCGTGTGGAAGCGTGAGCTGGGAGCTGGTGGCGCCACACCACTTTGAATTGAGATCCTTGTGCTTTAAGAGGCACGGCCTTGGCTGTCCAAGCATACTTACCTGGTACAGAGGAAACCGTGATCAACAAGGCGGTTCCTCCAGCAGGAGGCCCTTCCATTGCACTTCGGTTGGGCTGACGGCTGCGATTGTCCCAAATGTGGACAACTCGGGTACGCAATTTATAAGTGTGGGGGTCTGCGTACGCGCTAACCCCTGAAACAAAGACATTGCAGAACAGAAACCCTTCCAAAATCCCGAGAAATCCCGGAAAACCCCTGTGCTTTCGCGCAGACCAGATCACGCCACGACAGGCAGGTTGAATGTGGGCTAGTAGGTAGCATTTGCAGTTGCAGCTGCTGAAAGGGAGAGTTGTCGCCCTTTCTCAATGTAAACGTTGAATGTCAGAAACGTATGTGCGACGTTGCCTGTGTGCTTAATCGCTTATGTCCTTGTTTTTCAGGCTGAGCGTGCGCCTCCTTTATATTGTGCGAGCTGCAGGTGGGATTTCGTTCGTGCTGCTTGGAGGAGAGGCTCGTGGAGCACGTGCATGGCGTGGAGCACGTGCATGGCGTGCAGCTGCGCGAGGGAACCGTGTGGAAGCGTGAGCTGGGAGCTGGTGGCGCCACACCACTTTGAATTGAGATCCTTGTGCTTTAAGAGGCACGGCCTTGGCTGTCCAAGCATACTTACCTGGTACAGAGGAAACCGTGATCAACAAGGCGGTTCCTCCAGCAGGAGGCCCTTCCATTGCACTTCGGTTGGGCTGACGGCTGCGATTGTCCCAAATGTGGACAACTCGGGTACGCAATTTATAAGTGTGGGGGTCTGCGTACGCGCTAACCCCTGAAACAAAGACATTGCAGAACAGAAACCCTTCCAAAATCCCGAGAAATCCCGGAAAACCCCTGTGCTTTCGCGCAGACCAGATCACGCCACGACAGGCAGGTTGAATGTGGGCTAGTAGGTAGCATTTGCAGTTGCAGCTGCTGAAAGGGAGAGTTGTCGCCCTTTCTCAATGTAAACGTTGAATGTCAGAAACGTATGTGCGACGTTGCCTGTGTGCTTAATCGCTTATGTCCTTGTTTTTCAGGCTGAGCGTGCGCCTCCTTTATATTGTGCGAGCTGCAGGTGGGATTTCGTTCGTGCTGCTTGGAGGAGAGGCTCGTGGAGCACGTGCATGGCGTGGAGCACGTGCATGGCGTGCAGCTGCGCGAGGGAACCGTGTGGAAGCGTGAGCTGGGAGCTGGTGGCGCCACACCACTTTGAATTGAGATCCTTGTGCTTTAAGAGGCACGGCCTTGGCTGTCCAAGCATACTTACCTGGTACAGAGGAAACCGTGATCAACAAGGCGGTTCCTCCAGCAGGAGGCCCTTCCATTGCACTTCGGTTGGGCTGACGGCTGCGATTGTCCCAAATGTGGACAACTCGGGTACGCAATTTATAAGTGTGGGGGTCTGCGTACGCGCTAACCCCTGAAACAAAGACATTGCAGAACAGAAACCCTTCCAAAATCCCGAGAAATCCCGGAAAACCCCTGTGCTTTCGCGCAGACCAGATCACGCCACGACAGGCAGGTTGAATGTGGGCTAGTAGGTAGCATTTGCAGTTGCAGCTGCTGAAAGGGAGAGTTGTCGCCCTTTCTCAATGTAAACGTTGAATGTCAGAAACGTATGTGCGACGTTGCCTGTGTGCTTAATCGCTTATGTCCTTGTTTTTCAGGCTGAGCGTGCGCCTCCTTTATATTGTGCGAGCTGCAGGTGGGATTTCGTTCGTGCTGCTTGGAGGAGAGGCTCGTGGAGCACGTGCATGGCGTGGAGCACGTGCATGGCGTGCAGCTGCGCGAGGGAACCGTGTGGAAGCGTGAGCTGGGAGCTGGTGGCGCCACACCACTTTGAATTGAGATCCTTGTGCTTTAAGAGGCACGGCCTTGGCTGTCCAAGCATACTTACCTGGTACAGAGGAAACCGTGATCAACAAGGCGGTTCCTCCAGCAGGAGGCCCTTCCATTGCACTTCGGTTGGGCTGACGGCTGCGATTGTCCCAAATGTGGACAACTCGGGTACGCAATTTATAAGTGTGGGGGTCTGCGTACGCGCTAACCCCTGAAACAAAGACATTGCAGAACAGAAACCCTTCCAAAATCCCGAGAAATCCCGGAAAACCCCTGTGCTTTCGCGCAGACCAGATCACGCCACGACAGGCAGGTTGAATGTGGGCTAGTAGGTAGCATTTGCAGTTGCAGCTGCTGAAAGGGAGAGTTGTCGCCCTTTCTCAATGTAAACGTTGAATGTCAGAAACGTATGTGCGACGTTGCCTGTGTGCTTAATCGCTTATGTCCTTGTTTTTCAGGCTGAGCGTGCGCCTCCTTTATATTGTGCGAGCTGCAGGTGGGATTTCGTTCGTGCTGCTTGGAGGAGAGGCTCGTGGAGCACGTGCATGGCGTGGAGCACGTGCATGGCGTGCAGCTGCGCGAGGGAACCGTGTGGAAGCGTGAGCTGGGAGCTGGTGGCGCCACACCACTTTGAATTGAGATCCTTGTGCTTTAAGAGGCACGGCCTTGGCTGTCCAAGCATACTTACCTGGTACAGAGGAAACCGTGATCAACAAGGCGGTTCCTCCAGCAGGAGGCCCTTCCATTGCACTTCGGTTGGGCTGACGGCTGCGATTGTCCCAAATGTGGACAACTCGGGTACGCAATTTATAAGTGTGGGGGTCTGCGTACGCGCTAACCCCTGAAACAAAGACATTGCAGAACAGAAACCCTTCCAAAATCCCGAGAAATCCCGGAAAACCCCTGTGCTTTCGCGCAGACCAGATCACGCCACGACAGGCAGGTTGAATGTGGGCTAGTAGGTAGCATTTGCAGTTGCAGCTGCTGAAAGGGAGAGTTGTCGCCCTTTCTCAATGTAAACGTTGAATGTCAGAAACGTATGTGCGACGTTGCCTGTGTGCTTAATCGCTTATGTCCTTGTTTTTCAGGCTGAGCGTGCGCCTCCTTTATATTGTGCGAGCTGCAGGTGGGATTTCGTTCGTGCTGCTTGGAGGAGAGGCTCGTGGAGCACGTGCATGGCGTGGAGCACGTGCATGGCGTGCAGCTGCGCGAGGGAACCGTGTGGAAGCGTGAGCTGGGAGCTGGTGGCGCCACACCACTTTGAATTGAGATCCTTGTGCTTTAAGAGGCACGGCCTTGGCTGTCCAAGCATACTTACCTGGTACAGAGGAAACCGTGATCAACAAGGCGGTTCCTCCAGCAGGAGGCCCTTCCATTGCACTTCGGTTGGGCTGACGGCTGCGATTGTCCCAAATGTGGACAACTCGGGTACGCAATTTATAAGTGTGGGGGTCTGCGTACGCGCTAACCCCTGAAACAAAGACATTGCAGAACAGAAACCCTTCCAAAATCCCGAGAAATCCCGGAAAACCCCTGTGCTTTCGCGCAGACCAGATCACGCCACGACAGGCAGGTTGAATGTGGGCTAGTAGGTAGCATTTGCAGTTGCAGCTGCTGAAAGGGAGAGTTGTCGCCCTTTCTCAATGTAAACGTTGAATGTCAGAAACGTATGTGCGACGTTGCCTGTGTGCTTAATCGCTTATGTCCTTGTTTTTCAGGCTGAGCGTGCGCCTCCTTTATATTGTGCGAGCTGCAGGTGGGATTTCGTTCGTGCTGCTTGGAGGAGAGGCTCGTGGAGCACGTGCATGGCGTGGAGCACGTGCATGGCGTGCAGCTGCGCGAGGGAACCGTGTGGAAGCGTGAGCTGGGAGCTGGTGGCGCCACACCACTTTGAATTGAGATCCTTGTGCTTTAAGAGGCACGGCCTTGGCTGTCCAAGCATACTTACCTGGTACAGAGGAAACCGTGATCAACAAGGCGGTTCCTCCAGCAGGAGGCCCTTCCATTGCACTTCGGTTGGGCTGACGGCTGCGATTGTCCCAAATGTGGACAACTCGGGTACGCAATTTATAAGTGTGGGGGTCTGCGTACGCGCTAACCCCTGAAACAAAGACATTGCAGAACAGAAACCCTTCCAAAATCCCGAGAAATCCCGGAAAACCCCTGTGCTTTCGCGCAGACCAGATCACGCCACGACAGGCAGGTTGAATGTGGGCTAGTAGGTAGCATTTGCAGTTGCAGCTGCTGAAAGGGAGAGTTGTCGCCCTTTCTCAATGTAAACGTTGAATGTCAGAAACGTATGTGCGACGTTGCCTGTGTGCTTAATCGCTTATGTCCTTGTTTTTCAGGCTGAGCGTGCGCCTCCTTTATATTGTGCGAGCTGCAGGTGGGATTTCGTTCGTGCTGCTTGGAGGAGAGGCTCGTGGAGCACGTGCATGGCGTGGAGCACGTGCATGGCGTGCAGCTGCGCGAGGGAACCGTGTGGAAGCGTGAGCTGGGAGCTGGTGGCGCCACACCACTTTGAATTGAGATCCTTGTGCTTTAAGAGGCACGGCCTTGGCTGTCCAAGCATACTTACCTGGTACAGAGGAAACCGTGATCAACAAGGCGGTTCCTCCAGCAGGAGGCCCTTCCATTGCACTTCGGTTGGGCTGACGGCTGCGATTGTCCCAAATGTGGACAACTCGGGTACGCAATTTATAAGTGTGGGGGTCTGCGTACGCGCTAACCCCTGAAACAAAGACATTGCAGAACAGAAACCCTTCCAAAATCCCGAGAAATCCCGGAAAACCTCTGTGCTTTCGCGCAGACCAGATCACGCCACGACAGGCAGGTTGAATGTGGGCTAGTAGGTAGCATTTGCAGTTGCAGCTGCTGAAAGGGAGAGTTGTCGCCCTTTCTCAATGTAAACGTTGAATGTCAGAAACGTATGTGCGACGTTGCCTGTGTGCTTAATCGCTTATGTCCTTGTTTTTCAGGCTGAGCGTGCGCCTCCTTTATATTGTGCGAGCTGCAGGTGGGATTTCGTTCGTGCTGCTTGGAGGAGAGGCTCGTGGAGCACGTGCATGGCGTGGAGCACGTGCATGGCGTGCAGCTGCGCGAGGGAACCGTGTGGAAGCGTGAGCTGGGAGCTGGTGGCGCCACACCACTTTGAATTGAGATCCTTGTGCTTTAAGAGGCACGGCCTTGGCTGTCCAAGCATACTTACCTGGTACAGAGGAAACCGTGATCAACAAGGCGGTTCCTCCAGCAGGAGGCCCTTCCATTGCACTTCGGTTGGGCTGACGGCTGCGATTGTCCCAAATGTGGACAACTCGGGTACGCAATTTATAAGTGTGGGGGTCTGCGTACGCGCTAACCCCTGAAACAAAGACATTGCAGAACAGAAACCCTTCCAAAATCCCGAGAAATCCCGGAAAACCCCTGTGCTTTCGCGCAGACCAGATCACGCCACGACAGGCAGGTTGAATGTGGGCTAGTAGGTAGCATTTGCAGTTGCAGCTGCTGAAAGGGAGAGTTGTCGCCCTTTCTCAATGTAAACGTTGAATGTCAGAAACGTATGTGCGACGTTGCCTGTGTGCTTAATCGCTTATGTCCTTGTTTTTCAGGCTGAGCGTGCGCCTCCTTTATATTGTGCGAGCTGCAGGTGGGATTTCGTTCGTGCTGCTTGGAGGAGAGGCTCGTGGAGCACGTGCATGGCGTGGAGCACGTGCATGGCGTGCAGCTGCGCGAGGGAACCGTGTGGAAGCGTGAGCTGGGAGCTGGTGGCGCCACACCACTTTGAATTGAGATCCTTGTGCTTTAAGAGGCACGGCCTTGGCTGTCCAAGCATACTTACCTGGTACAGAGGAAACCGTGATCAACAAGGCGGTTCCTCCAGCAGGAGGCCCTTCCATTGCACTTCGGTTGGGCTGACGGCTGCGATTGTCCCAAATGTGGACAACTCGGGTACGCAATTTATAAGTGTGGGGGTCTGCGTACGCGCTAACCCCTGAAACAAAGACATTGCAGAACAGAAACCCTTCCAAAATCCCGAGAAATCCCGGAAAACCCCTGTGCTTTCGCGCAGACCAGATCACGCCACGACAGGCAGGTTGAATGTGGGCTAGTAGGTAGCATTTGCAGTTGCAGCTGCTGAAAGGGAGAGTTGTCGCCCTTTCTCAATGTAAACGTTGAATGTCAGAAACGTATGTGCGACGTTGCCTGTGTGCTTAATCGCTTATGTCCTTGTTTTTCAGGCTGAGCGTGCGCCTCCTTTATATTGTGCGAGCTGCAGGTGGGATTTCGTTCGTGCTGCTTGGAGGAGAGGCTCGTGGAGCACGTGCATGGCGTGGAGCACGTGCATGGCGTGCAGCTGCGCGAGGGAACCGTGTGGAAGCGTGAGCTGGGAGCTGGTGGCGCCACACCACTTTGAATTGAGATCCTTGTGCTTTAAGAGGCACGGCCTTGGCTGTCCAAGCATACTTACCTGGTACAGAGGAAACCGTGATCAACAAGGCGGTTCCTCCAGCAGGAGGCCCTTCCATTGCACTTCGGTTGGGCTGACGGCTGCGATTGTCCCAAATGTGGACAACTCGGGTACGCAATTTATAAGTGTGGGGGTCTGCGTACGCGCTAACCCCTGAAACAAAGACATTGCAGAACAGAAACCCTTCCAAAATCCCGAGAAATCCCGGAAAACCCCTGTGCTTTCGCGCAGACCAGATCACGCCACGACAGGCAGGTTGAATGTGGGCTAGTAGGTAGCATTTGCAGTTGCAGCTGCTGAAAGGGAGAGTTGTCGCCCTTTCTCAATGTAAACGTTGAATGTCAGAAACGTATGTGCGACGTTGCCTGTGTGCTTAATCGCTTATGTCCTTGTTTTTCAGGCTGAGCGTGCGCCTCCTTTATATTGTGCGAGCTGCAGGTGGGATTTCGTTCGTGCTGCTTGGAGGAGAGGCTCGTGGAGCACGTGCATGGCGTGGAGCACGTGCATGGCGTGCAGCTGCGCGAGGGAACCGTGTGGAAGCGTGAGCTGGGAGCTGGTGGCGCCACACCACTTTGAATTGAGATCCTTGTGCTTTAAGAGGCACGGCCTTGGCTGTCCAAGCATACTTACCTGGTACAGAGGAAACCGTGATCAACAAGGCGGTTCCTCCAGCAGGAGGCCCTTCCATTGCACTTCGGTTGGGCTGACGGCTGCGATTGTCCCAAATGTGGACAACTCGGGTACGCAATTTATAAGTGTGGGGGTCTGCGTACGCGCTAACCCCTGAAACAAAGACATTGCAGAACAGAAACCCTTCCAAAATCCCGAGAAATCCCGGAAAACCCCTGTGCTTTCGCGCAGACCAGATCACGCCACGACAGGCAGGTTGAATGTGGGCTAGTAGGTAGCATTTGCAGTTGCAGCTGCTGAAAGGGAGAGTTGTCGCCCTTTCTCAATGTAAACGTTGAATGTCAGAAACGTATGTGCGACGTTGCCTGTGTGCTTAATCGCTTATGTCCTTGTTTTTCAGGCTGAGCGTGCGCCTCCTTTATATTGTGCGAGCTGCAGGTGGGATTTCGTTCGTGCTGCTTGGAGGAGAGGCTCGTGGAGCACGTGCATGGCGTGGAGCACGTGCATGGCGTGCAGCTGCGCGAGGGAACCGTGTGGAAGCGTGAGCTGGGAGCTGGTGGCGCCACACCACTTTGAATTGAGATCCTTGTGCTTTAAGAGGCACGGCCTTGGCTGTCCAAGCATACTTACCTGGTACAGAGGAAACCGTGATCAACAAGGCGGTTCCTCCAGCAGGAGGCCCTTCCATTGCACTTCGGTTGGGCTGACGGCTGCGATTGTCCCAAATGTGGACAACTCGGGTACGCAATTTATAAGTGTGGGGGTCTGCGTACGCGCTAACCCCTGAAACAAAGACATTGCAGAACAGAAACCCTTCCAAAATCCCGAGAAATCCCGGAAAACCCCTGTGCTTTCGCGCAGACCAGATCACGCCACGACAGGCAGGTTGAATGTGGGCTAGTAGGTAGCATTTGCAGTTGCAGCTGCTGAAAGGGAGAGTTGTCGCCCTTTCTCAATGTAAACGTTGAATGTCAGAAACGTATGTGCGACGTTGCCTGTGTGCTTAATCGCTTATGTCCTTGTTTTTCAGGCTGAGCGTGCGCCTCCTTTATATTGTGCGAGCTGCAGGTGGGATTTCGTTCGTGCTGCTTGGAGGAGAGGCTCGTGGAGCACGTGCATGGCGTGGAGCACGTGCATGGCGTGCAGCTGCGCGAGGGAACCGTGTGGAAGCGTGAGCTGGGAGCTGGTGGCGCCACACCACTTTGAATTGAGATCCTTGTGCTTTAAGAGGCACGGCCTTGGCTGTCCAAGCATACTTACCTGGTACAGAGGAAACCGTGATCAACAAGGCGGTTCCTCCAGCAGGAGGCCCTTCCATTGCACTTCGGTTGGGCTGACGGCTGCGATTGTCCCAAATGTGGACAACTCGGGTACGCAATTTATAAGTGTGGGGGTCTGCGTACGCGCTAACCCCTGAAACAAAGACATTGCAGAACAGAAACCCTTCCAAAATCCCGAGAAATCCCGGAAAACCCCTGTGCTTTCGCGCAGACCAGATCACGCCACGACAGGCAGGTTGAATGTGGGCTAGTAGGTAGCATTTGCAGTTGCAGCTGCTGAAAGGGAGAGTTGTCGCCCTTTCTCAATGTAAACGTTGAATGTCAGAAACGTATGTGCGACGTTGCCTGTGTGCTTAATCGCTTATGTCCTTGTTTTTCAGGCTGAGCGTGCGCCTCCTTTATATTGTGCGAGCTGCAGGTGGGATTTCGTTCGTGCTGCTTGGAGGAGAGGCTCGTGGAGCACGTGCATGGCGTGGAGCACGTGCATGGCGTGCAGCTGCGCGAGGGAACCGTGTGGAAGCGTGAGCTGGGAGCTGGTGGCGCCACACCACTTTGAATTGAGATCCTTGTGCTTTAAGAGGCACGGCCTTGGCTGTCCAAGCATACTTACCTGGTACAGAGGAAACCGTGATCAACAAGGCGGTTCCTCCAGCAGGAGGCCCTTCCATTGCACTTCGGTTGGGCTGACGGCTGCGATTGTCCCAAATGTGGACAACTCGGGTACGCAATTTATAAGTGTGGGGGTCTGCGTACGCGCTAACCCCTGAAACAAAGACATTGCAGAACAGAAACCCTTCCAAAATCCCGAGAAATCCCGGAAAACCCCTGTGCTTTCGCGCAGACCAGATCACGCCACGACAGGCAGGTTGAATGTGGGCTAGTAGGTAGCATTTGCAGTTGCAGCTGCTGAAAGGGAGAGTTGTCGCCCTTTCTCAATGTAAACGTTGAATGTCAGAAACGTATGTGCGACGTTGCCTGTGTGCTTAATCGCTTATGTCCTTGTTTTTCAGGCTGAGCGTGCGCCTCCTTTATATTGTGCGAGCTGCAGGTGGGATTTCGTTCGTGCTGCTTGGAGGAGAGGCTCGTGGAGCACGTGCATGGCGTGGAGCACGTGCATGGCGTGCAGCTGCGCGAGGGAACCGTGTGGAAGCGTGAGCTGGGAGCTGGTGGCGCCACACCACTTTGAATTGAGATCCTTGTGCTTTAAGAGGCACGGCCTTGGCTGTCCAAGCATACTTACCTGGTACAGAGGAAACCGTGATCAACAAGGCGGTTCCTCCAGCAGGAGGCCCTTCCATTGCACTTCGGTTGGGCTGACGGCTGCGATTGTCCCAAATGTGGACAACTCGGGTACGCAATTTATAAGTGTGGGGGTCTGCGTACGCGCTAACCCCTGAAACAAAGACATTGCAGAACAGAAACCCTTCCAAAATCCCGAGAAATCCCGGAAAACCCCTGTGCTTTCGCGCAGACCAGATCACGCCACGACAGGCAGGTTGAATGTGGGCTAGTAGGTAGCATTTGCAGTTGCAGCTGCTGAAAGGGAGAGTTGTCGCCCTTTCTCAATGTAAACGTTGAATGTCAGAAACGTATGTGCGACGTTGCCTGTGTGCTTAATCGCTTATGTCCTTGTTTTTCAGGCTGAGCGTGCGCCTCCTTTATATTGTGCGAGCTGCAGGTGGGATTTCGTTCGTGCTGCTTGGAGGAGAGGCTCGTGGAGCACGTGCATGGCGTGGAGCACGTGCATGGCGTGCAGCTGCGCGAGGGAACCGTGTGGAAGCGTGAGCTGGGAGCTGGTGGCGCCACACCACTTTGAATTGAGATCCTTGTGCTTTAAGAGGCACGGCCTTGGCTGTCCAAGCATACTTACCTGGTACAGAGGAAACCGTGATCAACAAGGCGGTTCCTCCAGCAGGAGGCCCTTCCATTGCACTTCGGTTGGGCTGACGGCTGCGATTGTCCCAAATGTGGACAACTCGGGTACGCAATTTATAAGTGTGGGGGTCTGCGTACGCGCTAACCCCTGAAACAAAGACATTGCAGAACAGAAACCCTTCCAAAATCCCGAGAAATCCCGGAAAACCCCTGTGCTTTCGCGCAGACCAGATCACGCCACGACAGGCAGGTTGAATGTGGGCTAGTAGGTAGCATTTGCAGTTGCAGCTGCTGAAAGGGAGAGTTGTCGCCCTTTCTCAATGTAAACGTTGAATGTCAGAAACGTATGTGCGACGTTGCCTGTGTGCTTAATCGCTTATGTCCTTGTTTTTCAGGCTGAGCGTGCGCCTCCTTTATATTGTGCGAGCTGCAGGTGGGATTTCGTTCGTGCTGCTTGGAGGAGAGGCTCGTGGAGCACGTGCATGGCGTGGAGCACGTGCATGGCGTGCAGCTGCGCGAGGGAACCGTGTGGAAGCGTGAGCTGGGAGCTGGTGGCGCCACACCACTTTGAATTGAGATCCTTGTGCTTTAAGAGGCACGGCCTTGGCTGTCCAAGCATACTTACCTGGTACAGAGGAAACCGTGATCAACAAGGCGGTTCCTCCAGCAGGAGGCCCTTCCATTGCACTTCGGTTGGGCTGACGGCTGCGATTGTCCCAAATGTGGACAACTCGGGTACGCAATTTATAAGTGTGGGGGTCTGCGTACGCGCTAACCCCTGAAACAAAGACATTGCAGAACAGAAACCCTTCCAAAATCCCGAGAAATCCCGGAAAACCCCTGTGCTTTCGCGCAGACCAGATCACGCCACGACAGGCAGGTTGAATGTGGGCTAGTAGGTAGCATTTGCAGTTGCAGCTGCTGAAAGGGAGAGTTGTCGCCCTTTCTCAATGTAAACGTTGAATGTCAGAAACGTATGTGCGACGTTGCCTGTGTGCTTAATCGCTTATGTCCTTGTTTTTCAGGCTGAGCGTGCGCCTCCTTTATATTGTGCGAGCTGCAGGTGGGATTTCGTTCGTGCTGCTTGGAGGAGAGGCTCGTGGAGCACGTGCATGGCGTGGAGCACGTGCATGGCGTGCAGCTGCGCGAGGGAACCGTGTGGAAGCGTGAGCTGGGAGCTGGTGGCGCCACACCACTTTGAATTGAGATCCTTGTGCTTTAAGAGGCACGGCCTTGGCTGTCCAAGCATACTTACCTGGTACAGAGGAAACCGTGATCAACAAGGCGGTTCCTCCAGCAGGAGGCCCTTCCATTGCACTTCGGTTGGGCTGACGGCTGCGATTGTCCCAAATGTGGACAACTCGGGTACGCAATTTATAAGTGTGGGGGTCTGCGTACGCGCTAACCCCTGAAACAAAGACATTGCAGAACAGAAACCCTTCCAAAATCCCGAGAAATCCCGGAAAACCCCTGTGCTTTCGCGCAGACCAGATCACGCCACGACAGGCAGGTTGAATGTGGGCTAGTAGGTAGCATTTGCAGTTGCAGCTGCTGAAAGGGAGAGTTGTCGCCCTTTCTCAATGTAAACGTTGAATGTCAGAAACGTATGTGCGACGTTGCCTGTGTGCTTAATCGCTTATGTCCTTGTTTTTCAGGCTGAGCGTGCGCCTCCTTTATATTGTGCGAGCTGCAGGTGGGATTTCGTTCGTGCTGCTTGGAGGAGAGGCTCGTGGAGCACGTGCATGGCGTGGAGCACGTGCATGGCGTGCAGCTGCGCGAGGGAACCGTGTGGAAGCGTGAGCTGGGAGCTGGTGGCGCCACACCACTTTGAATTGAGATCCTTGTGCTTTAAGAGGCACGGCCTTGGCTGTCCAAGCATACTTACCTGGTACAGAGGAAACCGTGATCAACAAGGCGGTTCCTCCAGCAGGAGGCCCTTCCATTGCACTTCGGTTGGGCTGACGGCTGCGATTGTCCCAAATGTGGACAACTCGGGTACGCAATTTATAAGTGTGGGGGTCTGCGTACGCGCTAACCCCTGAAACAAAGACATTGCAGAACAGAAACCCTTCCAAAATCCCGAGAAATCCCGGAAAACCCCTGTGCTTTCGCGCAGACCAGATCACGCCACGACAGGCAGGTTGAATGTGGGCTAGTAGGTAGCATTTGCAGTTGCAGCTGCTGAAAGGGAGAGTTGTCGCCCTTTCTCAATGTAAACGTTGAATGTCAGAAACGTATGTGCGACGTTGCCTGTGTGCTTAATCGCTTATGTCCTTGTTTTTCAGGCTGAGCGTGCGCCTCCTTTATATTGTGCGAGCTGCAGGTGGGATTTCGTTCGTGCTGCTTGGAGGAGAGGCTCGTGGAGCACGTGCATGGCGTGGAGCACGTGCATGGCGTGCAGCTGCGCGAGGGAACCGTGTGGAAGCGTGAGCTGGGAGCTGGTGGCGCCACACCACTTTGAATTGAGATCCTTGTGCTTTAAGAGGCACGGCCTTGGCTGTCCAAGCATACTTACCTGGTACAGAGGAAACCGTGATCAACAAGGCGGTTCCTCCAGCAGGAGGCCCTTCCATTGCACTTCGGTTGGGCTGACGGCTGCGATTGTCCCAAATGTGGACAACTCGGGTACGCAATTTATAAGTGTGGGGGTCTGCGTACGCGCTAACCCCTGAAACAAAGACATTGCAGAACAGAAACCCTTCCAAAATCCCGAGAAATCCCGGAAAACCCCTGTGCTTTCGCGCAGACCAGATCACGCCACGACAGGCAGGTTGAATGTGGGCTAGTAGGTAGCATTTGCAGTTGCAGCTGCTGAAAGGGAGAGTTGTCGCCCTTTCTCAATGTAAACGTTGAATGTCAGAAACGTATGTGCGACGTTGCCTGTGTGCTTAATCGCTTATGTCCTTGTTTTTCAGGCTGAGCGTGCGCCTCCTTTATATTGTGCGAGCTGCAGGTGGGATTTCGTTCGTGCTGCTTGGAGGAGAGGCTCGTGGAGCACGTGCATGGCGTGGAGCACGTGCATGGCGTGCAGCTGCGCGAGGGAACCGTGTGGAAGCGTGAGCTGGGAGCTGGTGGCGCCACACCACTTTGAATTGAGATCCTTGTGCTTTAAGAGGCACGGCCTTGGCTGTCCAAGCATACTTACCTGGTACAGAGGAAACCGTGATCAACAAGGCGGTTCCTCCAGCAGGAGGCCCTTCCATTGCACTTCGGTTGGGCTGACGGCTGCGATTGTCCCAAATGTGGACAACTCGGGTACGCAATTTATAAGTGTGGGGGTCTGCGTACGCGCTAACCCCTGAAACAAAGACATTGCAGAACAGAAACCCTTCCAAAATCCCGAGAAATCCCGGAAAACCCCTGTGCTTTCGCGCAGACCAGATCACGCCACGACAGGCAGGTTGAATGTGGGCTAGTAGGTAGCATTTGCAGTTGCAGCTGCTGAAAGGGAGAGTTGTCGCCCTTTCTCAATGTAAACGTTGAATGTCAGAAACGTATGTGCGACGTTGCCTGTGTGCTTAATCGCTTATGTCCTTGTTTTTCAGGCTGAGCGTGCGCCTCCTTTATATTGTGCGAGCTGCAGGTGGGATTTCGTTCGTGCTGCTTGGAGGAGAGGCTCGTGGAGCACGTGCATGGCGTGGAGCACGTGCATGGCGTGCAGCTGCGCGAGGGAACCGTGTGGAAGCGTGAGCTGGGAGCTGGTGGCGCCACACCACTTTGAATTGAGATCCTTGTGCTTTAAGAGGCACGGCCTTGGCTGTCCAAGCATACTTACCTGGTACAGAGGAAACCGTGATCAACAAGGCGGTTCCTCCAGCAGGAGGCCCTTCCATTGCACTTCGGTTGGGCTGACGGCTGCGATTGTCCCAAATGTGGACAACTCGGGTACGCAATTTATAAGTGTGGGGGTCTGCGTACGCGCTAACCCCTGAAACAAAGACATTGCAGAACAGAAACCCTTCCAAAATCCCGAGAAATCCCGGAAAACCCCTGTGCTTTCGCGCAGACCAGATCACGCCACGACAGGCAGGTTGAATGTGGGCTAGTAGGTAGCATTTGCAGTTGCAGCTGCTGAAAGGGAGAGTTGTCGCCCTTTCTCAATGTAAACGTTGAATGTCAGAAACGTATGTGCGACGTTGCCTGTGTGCTTAATCGCTTATGTCCTTGTTTTTCAGGCTGAGCGTGCGCCTCCTTTATATTGTGCGAGCTGCAGGTGGGATTTCGTTCGTGCTGCTTGGAGGAGAGGCTCGTGGAGCACGTGCATGGCGTGGAGCACGTGCATGGCGTGCAGCTGCGCGAGGGAACCGTGTGGAAGCGTGAGCTGGGAGCTGGTGGCGCCACACCACTTTGAATTGAGATCCTTGTGCTTTAAGAGGCACGGCCTTGGCTGTCCAAGCATACTTACCTGGTACAGAGGAAACCGTGATCAACAAGGCGGTTCCTCCAGCAGGAGGCCCTTCCATTGCACTTCGGTTGGGCTGACGGCTGCGATTGTCCCAAATGTGGACAACTCGGGTACGCAATTTATAAGTGTGGGGGTCTGCGTACGCGCTAACCCCTGAAACAAAGACATTGCAGAACAGAAACCCTTCCAAAATCCCGAGAAATCCCGGAAAACCCCTGTGCTTTCGCGCAGACCAGATCACGCCACGACAGGCAGGTTGAATGTGGGCTAGTAGGTAGCATTTGCAGTTGCAGCTGCTGAAAGGGAGAGTTGTCGCCCTTTCTCAATGTAAACGTTGAATGTCAGAAACGTATGTGCGACGTTGCCTGTGTGCTTAATCGCTTATGTCCTTGTTTTTCAGGCTGAGCGTGCGCCTCCTTTATATTGTGCGAGCTGCAGGTGGGATTTCGTTCGTGCTGCTTGGAGGAGAGGCTCGTGGAGCACGTGCATGGCGTGGAGCACGTGCATGGCGTGCAGCTGCGCGAGGGAACCGTGTGGAAGCGTGAGCTGGGAGCTGGTGGCGCCACACCACTTTGAATTGAGATCCTTGTGCTTTAAGAGGCACGGCCTTGGCTGTCCAAGCATACTTACCTGGTACAGAGGAAACCGTGATCAACAAGGCGGTTCCTCCAGCAGGAGGCCCTTCCATTGCACTTCGGTTGGGCTGACGGCTGCGATTGTCCCAAATGTGGACAACTCGGGTACGCAATTTATAAGTGTGGGGGTCTGCGTACGCGCTAACCCCTGAAACAAAGACATTGCAGAACAGAAACCCTTCCAAAATCCCGAGAAATCCCGGAAAACCCCTGTGCTTTCGCGCAGACCAGATCACGCCACGACAGGCAGGTTGAATGTGGGCTAGTAGGTAGCATTTGCAGTTGCAGCTGCTGAAAGGGAGAGTTGTCGCCCTTTCTCAATGTAAACGTTGAATGTCAGAAACGTATGTGCGACGTTGCCTGTGTGCTTAATCGCTTATGTCCTTGTTTTTCAGGCTGAGCGTGCGCCTCCTTTATATTGTGCGAGCTGCAGGTGGGATTTCGTTCGTGCTGCTTGGAGGAGAGGCTCGTGGAGCACGTGCATGGCGTGGAGCACGTGCATGGCGTGCAGCTGCGCGAGGGAACCGTGTGGAAGCGTGAGCTGGGAGCTGGTGGCGCCACACCACTTTGAATTGAGATCCTTGTGCTTTAAGAGGCACGGCCTTGGCTGTCCAAGCATACTTACCTGGTACAGAGGAAACCGTGATCAACAAGGCGGTTCCTCCAGCAGGAGGCCCTTCCATTGCACTTCGGTTGGGCTGACGGCTGCGATTGTCCCAAATGTGGACAACTCGGGTACGCAATTTATAAGTGTGGGGGTCTGCGTACGCGCTAACCCCTGAAACAAAGACATTGCAGAACAGAAACCCTTCCAAAATCCCGAGAAATCCCGGAAAACCCCTGTGCTTTCGCGCAGACCAGATCACGCCACGACAGGCAGGTTGAATGTGGGCTAGTAGGTAGCATTTGCAGTTGCAGCTGCTGAAAGGGAGAGTTGTCGCCCTTTCTCAATGTAAACGTTGAATGTCAGAAACGTATGTGCGACGTTGCCTGTGTGCTTAATCGCTTATGTCCTTGTTTTTCAGGCTGAGCGTGCGCCTCCTTTATATTGTGCGAGCTGCAGGTGGGATTTCGTTCGTGCTGCTTGGAGGAGAGGCTCGTGGAGCACGTGCATGGCGTGGAGCACGTGCATGGCGTGCAGCTGCGCGAGGGAACCGTGTGGAAGCGTGAGCTGGGAGCTGGTGGCGCCACACCACTTTGAATTGAGATCCTTGTGCTTTAAGAGGCACGGCCTTGGCTGTCCAAGCATACTTACCTGGTACAGAGGAAACCGTGATCAACAAGGCGGTTCCTCCAGCAGGAGGCCCTTCCATTGCACTTCGGTTGGGCTGACGGCTGCGATTGTCCCAAATGTGGACAACTCGGGTACGCAATTTATAAGTGTGGGGGTCTGCGTACGCGCTAACCCCTGAAACAAAGACATTGCAGAACAGAAACCCTTCCAAAATCCCGAGAAATCCCGGAAAACCCCTGTGCTTTCGCGCAGACCAGATCACGCCACGACAGGCAGGTTGAATGTGGGCTAGTAGGTAGCATTTGCAGTTGCAGCTGCTGAAAGGGAGAGTTGTCGCCCTTTCTCAATGTAAACGTTGAATGTCAGAAACGTATGTGCGACGTTGCCTGTGTGCTTAATCGCTTATGTCCTTGTTTTTCAGGCTGAGCGTGCGCCTCCTTTATATTGTGCGAGCTGCAGTGGGATTTCGTTCGTGCTGCTTGGAGGAGAGGCTCGTGGAGCACGTGCATGGCGTGGAGCACGTGCATGGCGTGCAGCTGCGCGAGGGAACCGTGTGGAAGCGTGAGCTGGGAGCTGGTGGCGCCACACCACTTTGAATTGAGATCCTTGTGCTTTAAGAGGCACGGCCTTGGCTGTCCAAGCATACTTACCTGGTACAGAGGAAACCGTGATCAACAAGGCGGTTCCTCCAGCAGGAGGCCCTTCCATTGCACTTCGGTTGGGCTGACGGCTGCGATTGTCCCAAATGTGGACAACTCGGGTACGCAATTTATAAGTGTGGGGGTCTGCGTACGCGCTAACCCCTGAAACAAAGACATTGCAGAACAGAAACCCTTCCAAAATCCCGAGAAATCCCGGAAAACCCCTGTGCTTTCGCGCAGACCAGATCACGCCACGACAGGCAGGTTGAATGTGGGCTAGTAGGTAGCATTTGCAGTTGCAGCTGCTGAAAGGGAGAGTTGTCGCCCTTTCTCAATGTAAACGTTGAATGTCAGAAACGTATGTGCGACGTTGCCTGTGTGCTTAATCGCTTATGTCCTTGTTTTTCAGGCTGAGCGTGCGCCTCCTTTATATTGTGCGAGCTGCAGGTGGGATTTCGTTCGTGCTGCTTGGAGGAGAGGCTCGTGGAGCACGTGCATGGCGTGGAGCACGTGCATGGCGTGCAGCTGCGCGAGGGAACCGTGTGGAAGCGTGAGCTGGGAGCTGGTGGCGCCACACCACTTTGAATTGAGATCCTTGTGCTTTAAGAGGCACGGCCTTGGCTGTCCAAGCATACTTACCTGGTACAGAGGAAACCGTGATCAACAAGGCGGTTCCTCCAGCAGGAGGCCCTTCCATTGCACTTCGGTTGGGCTGACGGCTGCGATTGTCCCAAATGTGGACAACTCGGGTACGCAATTTATAAGTGTGGGGGTCTGCGTACGCGCTAACCCCTGAAACAAAGACATTGCAGAACAGAAACCCTTCCAAAATCCCGAGAAATCCCGGAAACCCCTGTGCTTTCGCGCAGACCAGATCACGCCACGACAGGCAGGTTGAATGTGGGCTAGTAGGTAGCATTTGCAGTTGCAGCTGCTGAAAGGGAGAGTTGTCGCCCTTTCTCAATGTAAACGTTGAATGTCAGAAACGTATGTGCGACGTTGCCTGTGTGCTTAATCGCTTATGTCCTTGTTTTTCAGGCTGAGCGTGCGCCTCCTTTATATTGTGCGAGCTGCAGGTGGGATTTCGTTCGTGCTGCTTGGAGGAGAGGCTCGTGGAGCACGTGCATGGCGTGGAGCACGTGCATGGCGTGCAGCTGCGCGAGGGAACCGTGTGGAAGCGTGAGCTGGGAGCTGGTGGCGCCACACCACTTTGAATTGAGATCCTTGTGCTTTAAGAGGCACGGCCTTGGCTGTCCAAGCATACTTACCTGGTACAGAGGAAACCGTGATCAACAAGGCGGTTCCTCCAGCAGGAGGCCCTTCCATTGCACTTCGGTTGGGCTGACGGCTGCGATTGTCCCAAATGTGGACAACTCGGGTACGCAATTTATAAGTGTGGGGGTCTGCGTACGCGCTAACCCCTGAAACAAAGACATTGCAGAACAGAAACCCTTCCAAAATCCCGAGAAATCCCGGAAAACCCCTGTGCTTTCGCGCAGACCAGATCACGCCACGACAGGCAGGTTGAATGTGGGCTAGTAGGTAGCATTTGCAGTTGCAGCTGCTGAAAGGGAGAGTTGTCGCCCTTTCTCAATGTAAACGTTGAATGTCAGAAACGTATGTGCGACGTTGCCTGTGTGCTTAATCGCTTATGTCCTTGTTTTTCAGGCTGAGCGTGCGCCTCCTTTATATTGTGCGAGCTGCAGGTGGGATTTCGTTCGTGCTGCTTGGAGGAGAGGCTCGTGGAGCACGTGCATGGCGTGGAGCACGTGCATGGCGTGCAGCTGCGCGAGGGAACCGTGTGGAAGCGTGAGCTGGGAGCTGGTGGCGCCACACCACTTTGAATTGAGATCCTTGTGCTTTAAGAGGCACGGCCTTGGCTGTCCAAGCATACTTACCTGGTACAGAGGAAACCGTGATCAACAAGGCGGTTCCTCCAGCAGGAGGCCCTTCCATTGCACTTCGGTTGGGCTGACGGCTGCGATTGTCCCAAATGTGGACAACTCGGGTACGCAATTTATAAGTGTGGGGGTCTGCGTACGCGCTAACCCCTGAAACAAAGACATTGCAGAACAGAAACCCTTCCAAAATCCCGAGAAATCCCGGAAAACCCCTGTGCTTTCGCGCAGACCAGATCACGCCACGACAGGCAGGTTGAATGTGGGCTAGTAGTAGCATTTGCAGTTGCAGCTGCTGAAAGGGAGAGTTGTCGCCCTTTCTCAATGTAAACGTTGAATGTCAGAAACGTATGTGCGACGTTGCCTGTGTGCTTAATCGCTTATGTCCTTGTTTTTCAGGCTGAGCGTGCGCCTCCTTTATATTGTGCGAGCTGCAGGTGGGATTTCGTTCGTGCTGCTTGGAGGAGAGGCTCGTGGAGCACGTGCATGGCGTGGAGCACGTGCATGGCGTGCAGCTGCGCGAGGGAACCGTGTGGAAGCGTGAGCTGGGAGCTGGTGGCGCCACACCACTTTGAATTGAGATCCTTGTGCTTTAAGAGGCACGGCCTTGGCTG
>CAXHUL010000611.1:0-39128 GCA_964019695.1 Loripinus fragilis
TTCTTCCACCGTGGCTCGTGCTAAATGCTTTCCGTCTCATTTTGTGAATTATACTATGGATGCCCATCGTTTTTAATTCATTCACCTATGGTGTACCAAAAGGGTCAAAAAGCACCGAAGTGGTCGACCACTCGGTGTACGCCTATTTTGATATACACGTCCACGTCTAAATATAGACGTGCACGTCTATATTTAGGCGTGGACGTCTAATTTTATATACACGTCGACGCCTAAATATAGACGTCCACCCGCAATTTAGACATCCACGTCTAAATAGACGTGGACGTCTACATACGGGTGGACGTCTATATTGCGGGTGCACGTCTATTTAGGCGTCTACGTGTAAAATAGGCGTACACGTCTATATTTAGGCGTGGACGTGTAAAATAGGCGTACACGTCTATTTAGACGTGGACGTCTAATTTGCGGGTAGACGTCTATATTTAGGCGTCGACGTGTATATTAAAGTAGACGTCCACCCCTAAATATAGACGTGCACGTCTTTATTTAGACGTGGACGTGTATATCAAAATAGGCGTACACCGAGTGGTCGACCACTTCGGTGCTTTTTGACCCTTCTGGTACACTGGTGCGGTGGACAAATATTGCAATATTGAACGAGCCAATCAGAAGGCAGCTCTTATATCCGGGTTGTAGGCATGCTGTGTAGCCACACAATGCATGGTAAAACACAAACTTTATTCAGATGAGAAAAAACAACACGAACACTACCGTGGCATATTTATTTATTTATTTATTTATTTATTTATTTATTTACTCATTTATTTATTTATTTATTTCTCTGGTGCGAAAACAAATATCTTGAGACATGAAATTTATGTTTTATCTAATTAACATAATACAATACTTTTTTGGTAAAAGCTCGAAGCCAATATATTCTTTCTAGGTAAAAGTCAAACGCAAACGATTCAATATACTTTTGTTGTCCGCATTAACCCACATCTGTCGAATGGAATTTCCCACCCTTATTAATTGGATGAATCCATTTCGAATTTAATGGTTGTTGGGTGGTAAGTTGTAATTTTAATTCATTCAAATTTTAATATCACATTTTATAAACAGTGGAGACCCTGATCAGACGCCGCATTTTGTGGCGTCTGATCTGGTTCTGCACTGTTTGCCTATGTCCCACAAAAAGGACGCTATGCTTATATGGGTTAAGAACGTTTTTCATGTCTTAAATACTCATTGCTACTTACACCGAACCCCCCCCCCCCCCCCAGAAAATTTTTAACATGTACCAGAAAATAAACTAGTTGCAGCTGGCCCATATCGGAGCTTAACCGTGGTCAGAAAATAGCTGGTACATTAACTTTTGTCTATACCCATGCAACATAACTAAAAAATACAAAAATAACAAAAATAATGAATAATTCATGCCATTATAAAATCATAAATGCAATTATAAAACTCTTCATCTACTGACCTGTTTCCAAGCCATTATAAGTAATTCATAATTACATCCATTGTAACTGAATGAATTTTTCGAGGAAATAAGAACTGGTAAAAATCTGCGACTAAATAAAAGTCAAACTTGTATTAACTTTTTCATGATTGTTTGATAGATTATTTATGACAGCAATAAATGCCGATACAATATACATGAACATCCTGTCATAAAATGTCAATTTTTTAGAATTTTCACACCTTCATAGACAATGAATCTATCTGCCTGCGCACCCAAATTAAGACCTGTCGAGAAAACCTGCCTACGGAGTTCCCTGTGAGATATAAAATCTGGCTTTAAAGGGCAATTCGTACCGAAGTTAACTTGTACCTTAGCTTGTACTTTAGTCAACTAAGTGGCGGACCCAAAGAGGGTTCAGGGGGTTCGCCCAATCCCCTCCACACCGCCTATTTTTTAAATATCCTATGAAAATGAAATAATTTGGTCACATTTTCATGGTATATTTGACAAATATGAGATAAAATAAGCAAGGCGACCCCCCCCCCTTATACACAAGAACCCCCTTTCCAGAAATCGGGGATCCGCCCCTGCAATTCGCACCTAGTTTGGTCAACTCGAACCTAAAGGCCCTGTCACGCTATAACGTTTTACCCAACGTTTGCCGACGTATGAAAAATACATCCAGTACGCTGGTATACGCTGAAATCGAATTAAAAAGTCGGAGAAAGCCTCGCTCTGAACTTAAATTTATACAAAGCGTATGCTAAACGAACATTGTACGCATGTCTAACTTATGAGTAACTTATTCCCAGCGTAACATAACTTATAATTGTAGCGGCGTATAACAGCGTCTGCCCAGTGTATCACCTGCGTTCTTGACTTATGAGAAACTTATGCACGACGATCGTCTAACTTATACTGAATTGTACATGAAACGTACGTTAACGTATGCGTAACTTGCACGAAGCGTACATATAACCTATGTCTAACGTATTAACATGTACAAAATTTTGGGACCTACTCGCCGTATGAGAAGTTATACCAACGTACTGTAGCGTATTCGTAACGTGTTTAAAACTTATCTCCAACGTATTCACCGTATACCAACGTACTTGCTGAATTTCTCATACGTCCACATACGCTGGTGCTAAAGGCCCTGTCACACTATAACGTTTTAGCCAACGTATGCCGACGTATGAAATATATATCTAGTACGCTGGCATACGCTGAAATCTAATAAAAAATCAGAGGAAGCCTCTCTCTGAACTTATGCAAAGCGTACGCGAAACGAACATAGAACGTATGTCTAACTTATGAGTAGCTTATTCATAACTTATTCCCGACGTAACATACCTTATACTTGTATCAGCGTATAAAAGCGTATGCCCAGCGTATCACTAGCGTTCTTGAAACGTATGCACAACGAACGTCTAACGTATGCTGAATTGTACATATAACGGTACGTTAACGTATGCATAACTTACATGTAGCGTACTTCTTACTTATGTCAAACGTATAAAACAGAACAAAATTTTGGGCCCACTTTTTCATATGACAACTTATACCAACGTACTGTAGCGTGTTCGTTACGTATTGAGAACATATCTCTAACTTATTCAGCGTACACCAACGTACTTGGTGAATTTTCATACGTTGATGCTAACGTACCTTAACGTATGCATAACTTACTCGTTGCGTACATCTAACTTATGCCTAACGTATAAGCAATACGTCGGCATACGCTGAAGATTTTTTATGCAAGTACAAAATTTTGGGATCTATTCGCCGTATGACAACGTATACCAACGTACAGTAGCGTGTTCGTAACGTGTTTAAAACTTATCTCTAACGTATTCAGCGTACACCAACGTACTTGCTTAATTCCTCATACGTCCGCATACGTTGGTGCTAACGTACCTTTAACGTATGCATAACTTACCCGCTGCGTACATGTAGCGTATGCCTAACGTATTGAAGCAGTACGTTCGCATACGCTGTAATCTTTTATGGATGCACAAATTGCTGGACCTCTTGGCCGTATGTCAACGCATGCCAACGTATTATAGCGTATTAGTAACGTGTTTTAAACGTATTTCTAACGTACTCAGCGTATACCAACGTACTTGCTGATTTTTTCATACGTCGGCATACGTTGGTGCTAAACGTCGTAGTGTGACAGGGCCTTACGTACACTAACTATGCATAACTTACCTGTTGCATACATCTAACTTATGTCTTAACGTATAGAAGCATGTACATGTACAGACGCTGAAAAAAATTGATGGATGTACAAGTTTTTGGACCTCTACGTCGTATGTCAGCGTATACCAACGTACGTAGCGTGTTTATAACTTACATCTAACGTATACACCAACGTACTTGCTAAATTTCTCATACGTCGATATACGCTGGTACTATGCGTCGTAGTGTGACAGGGCCGTAAGTGTTTTTTTTTTTTTTTATTAGGACCTTAAATTTATTCGACATGTGAATTCAATGCTGTTTTTATCTTTATTGTCTTCAGCTATTGTTTAATCCCCAGATAAGATGACACGAACCTCATATTTTAATAATCCAAAACCGGATAATCGCATTTCAACCATGCCATGGGATTACAGTGGCTCAGTGGTAGAGTGCTTGACTCGAGACCGAGGGGCCACGGGTTTCAAGCCTCACCGGCGTCACTGCGTTGCGTCTTTGAGCAAGACAAATTAATGCTAGCTTAGTACTGGTTCAACCTGGGAGCGCAATGGCTCAGTGGTAGAGTGCTTGACTCGAGACCGAGGGGCCACGGGTTCGAGCCTCACCGGCGTCACTGCGTTGTGTCCTTGAACAAGAACATTAATCCTAACTTAGTACTGGTTCAACCCAGGAAGAACCGTCCCTATATAACTGAAAGATTGTTGATGGGACGTAGAGAATCAAATCAAACAAAGACTGGTTCAACCTAGAAAGACCCGTCCCTACATAACTGAAAGATTGTTGATGGGACGTAGAGAATTAAATCAAACAAAGACTGGTTCAACCTAGGAAGACCCGTCCCTACATAACTGAAAGATTGTTGATGGGACGTAGAGAATCAAATCAAACAAAGACTGGTCCCGTCCCTACATAACTGAAAGATTGCTGATGGGACGGAAAGAATCAAATCAAACAAACGAAAAAAAATTAAACCACGCCATAACCAGATAACTGTCAATTTCTCTTCAAGTTACAAAAAATCATGTAAAAACCGATGTCTATTGAACATGAACGAAAAGGAATAATTATTGCAATAATTAGCATAAAAGAGAAGAGTGTTTTTGCGTGATAAGCACGTTGGGATATGTTATGTGAAGAGCTTGGGGTGCGGTTGGAGATATTACAACGTTGGCAGTTTAACTGGTTGCACTGTTAAGCCCCGTTCTCACTGTCCCGGTTTAAGGTGCCGGTTCATCCCGGTTTGACGATCTGGGATGAACCGTATCACAACCGTGGCGGCACCGTGCACAACCTTGGAGATCCGGGTTGAACCGTGTTGAACCGGCTCATGTCCCCGGTTGTTTTAAAATGTTTAAAACAACCGGGTCTCACCGGGAGTAACCGGGAAAGCTGTCAAATACCGTGATAAACCGGGAAGACGCTGGGAGCAACCGTGTCTCCACCGGGACGGCGTCGGGGCGATACCGGCGCAATCCGGGAACATCCGTGTCTCCACCGTGATAAACCGTGCGGTTCCACTGCATATGTATATGTAATAAAATGCAAAATAAAAATGAAAAGTCACTCCGGCTGCCTCTAAAATGAAAGTGGATTCATCCAAATGATAAGGATGGGAAGGTCCATTCGTCACAAGTTGGTTGAATTGCCAGCGGTATAAATGTGCTCATTTACAAAGCTTATGAATAAATGCACTTAAAGTTACTGAAGAGTTTCCAACAATGTGGTAGTTGCCATTAGCAAAGCCTCAGATCAGCCTGCGTCTAGGCGCAGTCTGATCAGAGCCTTTGCTAGTCGCTTGATTATTCTATGACTGTTAAGCTACTGACCGAACAACTTAAAAGCTTAATTGGGGACTACACAGGCTTGTCTGAGTCTACACTTCTCAAAATAGCACACTGTTGGAAATCACATGCCCCGCTCAAAGTGTTTATATATTTTTACGAAAAAGCAAGACAATCTGGGCCTAGATTTACAATGTATGCTTAAAGTTAAGGAGTACTTAATAAGTTAAGTATTGAATTTCCAGGATGCGAAAGATAACGTTTCCAAACTGATTAAAACCAAAATAGTTTCATTTTTTCTGTAGATCACAATGATATCTTTGACCATGAGTACTGCTACGGTCTTGGCAATTTATTTAGCATTTAATGTACATGTTGATGTATCAATACTTAAATTAAGTCTTACTTAACTTAAGGAGGCTTTGTAATTCTTGGCCCAGATCAACAACGTCGTAAGAAAACAGGTCTGCTTCTGCTTAATTGTCATACAAATGAGCTGCGAGGTTACTAGGCATTTGCTTTCGCTACACAGATCATGATTCCTCTAGTAACTCGAAAATGGCTGTGCAGTCCAATTTGTGTCATAACTGTTATGCGATAGAGACAAAAGAAAACTGATGTTACTCCACGTTTTTATCCTGGTTTTATAGTGTAGAGTAGCACCGGGACGAAACCGTGGCCCTACCGGCATGTAACCGTGGCGCAACCGGCAATTACCGGGACATCACCGTTAACAGCCTGGGTAACACCGGGGTATTTCGGCACGAACCGTGGCTCCACCGTGCTGCACCGTAAGTGCTCCGTGGTGAACCGGGGATCAACCGGCGCCTTGCTTTCTCGAGAACCGGGGCTATACCGGGGTAACGTCGGCAAGGTGAGAACGCAATTTATTTTTTATGAAATGTGTCCCGGTGCATCACGGTATACCGGCTGTCCTGCATCGGGATGAACCGTGGCTACATCGGCACAGTGAGAATGGGGCTTTAATTGTAAACAGACAAAACACATACAGTATTTTATACATTCAAGAACCATATACACCAAAAGAATCTTCTAACGTATACACTTTTTTTTTGGCATTTTCTTAAAAACTTCAATTTTGAATTCAAAAATATTTTGGAATACATAAGAACAATGTTTTCCCGTGATGCATGCTTATTTTTAAAGACAAGTGACTTAGAACTTTTAAAATATGGAAGTTTGAGTTGAAAACTTCAAAAAAGTAAAGTCACAAATTTCCCATTTTTCAAAAAAATCAATACGGAAAACAGACTAGCAATTTGTCACTGTATTCCATTTTTATGAGACATGATTCTGATTTATTTTCAAAGGTATATGTCAGTTTGCATTCTATTATTCATAAAATAAAATGAAAACATTCCAATTTCTATCTTCTTTATCTCTAAACTTCTACAGACATACGTACACACAAGTAATTAGATACTTCCTGACAGTCGTGTCGCATATGTGCTCGAGTGGGTTTCGATCAGAGTAGCAGGATGGCCATGGTAAAACATTTATTCTGCTAGCTTAAAGCAGAGCCGTGCAGATGGTGCTTACAGCGTGGACTTTAAAAATTAAACTGAGCAAAATCACATGAAAAGTAAGTAGTATGACCTCTAGGGGAGATGAATGGTACTCTGTTCACTTGTAACTATTGGAAATGCCTTCGACTCTGGGTACTAGTACTGACCACAAGTGGAGATGAATGGTACTCTGTTCACTTGTACTGATCTTCGGGGGAGATGACTTGCACTCTGGATACTAGTACTGACTTGTAGGGGAGATGAATGGGACTATGGGTTCTAGTACTGACCTCAAGGGAGATTTTGGGTCCCTGTGTACTATTACTGACCTCTAGGGAAGATGACTTGTTCTCTTGGTACATGTACTGACCTCCAAGGGAGATGGCTTGGACTCTGCGTACTAGAACTGACCACTAGGGGAGGTTACTTGGACACTGGGTAGTAGTACTGCCCACTAGGGGAGATGAATGAGGCTTAGGGTACTAGAACTAAAATCTAGGAGAGATGACTCGTACTCTGGATACAAGTACTGACCTATAGGAGAGATGACTTGACTATTGTACTAGTACTGACCTCACTGGGGAAATGACTGGTACTTTACAGGCTAGTACTGACCTCCATAGGAAATGGTTTGGACTCTGTGTACCTGAACTGACCATTTGGGGAGATGACCTGGACTCTGGGCACTAGAACTGATCTTAAGGGGGGAGGGGGTCTTGGACTGGGTACTAGTACGGACCTATAGGGGAGATGACTTCGACTCTGGGTACTAGTACTGACCACTAGGGGATATGACTTGGACTCTGGGTACTAGTACTAAAATCTAGGAGAGATGACTGGTACTCTGGGTACAAGTACTGACCTCTAGGGGAGATAACTTGACTATTGAACTGGTACTGACCTCATTGGGGAGATGACTGGTACTTAAGGTACTAGCACTGGCCTCTAGGAGAGATGACTTGGGCTCTGGGTACAAGTACTGACGTCTAAGGGAGATGACTTGGACTCTGGATACTAGTACTGACTTATAAGGAGATGTATATGACTATGGGCACTAGACATGACCACAATGGAGATGACTGGGACTCTGGGTACTAGTTCTGACGTCTATGGGCGGTGACTTGGACTCTTGGTATTAGTACTGAATTCTAGGGGACTCTTGAATTGTCTCTTGATACTAATTCTAACATCTAGTTGAGATGACTGGTACTCTGAGTACTAGTACTGACTTCTAGGGGAGATGACTGGTACTCTTGGTACTTGTACTGACCTCCAGGGAAGATGACTTTGACTCTGTGTACTAGTTCTGACCACTAGGGGAGGTGTCTTGGACTCTGGGTACTAGTACCCTAGTGTGGGTACTCTAATATTTTCTTCATACGTTGGCTCGAGCCCAGCATTTACCGTTCACCCCCAAAAAATTATCAGGAATTTCAAGCACTCCCAAAAAAATATTTGAAATTTTAGCAACCCAAAAAATATCCCCCATTCTGTACCTTGACCTTAAGAAAAGACCCTAAAATGCATAGAAGTGGCCCCTAAATATAGTCCAATTTTGTGACGACCCCAAAAAATATCCACAAAATCTTCGTACCTAAAAAATATTCGTTTTTCTGAACCCCCCCCCCCCCAAAAAAAAAAAATTGAAATACAAACGTTTAAACAAAAAAAATGAACCAAGCCTACTTATGTATGAAAATATCGGCGTACCCGCCCCCTGGGACTAGTACTGACCTGTAGGGGAGATGACTTGTACTCTGGGTACAAGTATTGACCTCTAGGGGAGATGACTTGGACTCTGTTATCTACGGCTTACCACTAGGGGAGATGCTTTCAACTCTGGGTACCACTACTGACCTCTAGGGGTGATGACTAGTGGGTACTAGTAATGACCTCTAGGGAAAAAACTGCTACTCTGGGTACAAGTATTGACCTCCAGGGGAGATGAATTGGACTCTGTTTACTAGAACTTACCACTAGGGGAGATGCCTTTAACTCTGGGTACCACTTCTGACCTCTAGGGGAGATGACTGGTACTCTGGGTATAAGTACTGGCCTCTATGGGAGATAAATGATACTCTGTTTACTAGTACTGACCTCTATTGGAAATGCCTTGGACTCTGGGGACTAGTACTGACCACCAGGGGAGATGAATGGGACTATGTGTGCAGGAACTGACCAACAGGGGAGGTTTCTTGGACTCTGGGTACTAGTACAGCCTTCTAGGGGAGATGACTTGGACTCTTGGTGCTAGTACTAAAATCTAGGGAGATGTCTGGCACTCTTGGTACAAGTACTGACCTCTAGGGAAGATGAATTGACTATTGTACTTGTACTGACCTTATTCGGGAGATGACTTGGAATTTGGGTAGACTTAGTCTCTTTAAGTTGTTCGAAAGAATAGAAATTTGTTTGTCACTAAAAACCATCATCAGCTCACTAGCGAAATGACGTTTTAAATGGCGTCTCGATGGCGGGCCGATAATGGCCATTGAAATGGCGTTTCGCTGGCGGGCCGATGATGGCCAAAATCTGCATGCTGGCTTGGTAGCTTTGTGATTGTTCAGGGGATCCGGACAAGTAATTATAAGAAACCATATATTTTCGTAATTGTTCAGGGAGGTAGGTCCGCACCCCTGTCCCCTCCTATGGATCCGCGCATGGATTATACATCTAAATCACAAGAAAACATAAATACAAAGTGTATTTCGGTGCCTATATTTCCATAATGGTCGTAGGCTAACATGACAGGTCGATTTAATCACTATTATAACCAGCCCCTGAAGCTGAGCATGCTACCTCAAAGACTAAGATCTATGTAGCTTTTATAATGTATGAGCTTACATGCGAGTTGGATGCGAAAACAAAGATACAGCCTCGCATCGGCGCTGTGTGATCAGAACCTTCGTTATTCGCTCTCTGCAAATTTCGACAGCTAAACTAGCGACACTATAGCCTCTGTAACTGAGCATGCTGGTTTGAACTTGACCGAAAAAACAATGAATGTGAGCTGTGCAAGATTCATATTATTCATTGTATTGTATTAAATAACTTAGTTAAGACCGAGTCTATTTTGACGTTTGATTATAACTATACAAGACAGAAATTCCTGTATTTGATTCTGGGTCTAATCGACCATGGCGGCGAAACGACTAGTGGGGGTGGGTGTGGGGCGATAAGTAGGAAACATCTTGGGCGAACGACTAGGTGATGAAACGGTTTTGGTTTATACACACCAAGGAAAATGGGTCGTAGCATAATCATGTTACATGTATATTAAGTGAAGGATGGTCTGAATTATAATACTTTCGAGGTATTTAAACCTTTGTCGATTTTTTTATTTCTCTTCGGCCTCTATAATCGTGTGAAATGCAGCAGCCTTGGTTGGTAAATTTGGAGCATAAATGATGTCAGCTGTGAGACCTATATCATTTGTCTTAACTATTCGACAAAAAGTACGAAATTCGTAAATTTCAAACATTTGATGAAACTCGATTTTTGACGTACGAACTTATTTAGAGGTCGCAACAGCTGTCGTTGTGCCGCGTGGAGTTGGTAACACTTCATGCCGTGATCATGCAACGACTAAAATAAAATCAAGTCTGCTGTTTTCTGATATTGTAGGTTCTCTCTTTTACTGAAGGATCCATTTTTCCAGATTATCTAGATGTAGCAACAGGTGTCAGTTGGTAAAACTCCTCCCCGTACATCGATATAGTGTTGATACTTTTTTCATATTCTGGTCCTTCCAAAATAATGGGTTCTGACAGAAAGCAGAATACAAGCCGGTGCAAGGGGCGTGAGAACTTGCACTTTCCGTTAGTTCTCATGAACAGACTCAATATAACCGAATCTGCTGTTTTCTTGTATTTTAAGACAAAATAAGTCGTAAACGCTTTTGGTAAATTGGGGATCACAGGTAGATAGATTACCTTATTTATGAAGGTGTTTAGACAATTTATGACAGGAAGTATATTGTATTAGGATGACATGATGTTGATTGCTGTCAGAGTCAGAAATAGACAATCAAAGAAATTTACGTACAACTTAACAATATAATACCTATTTAAACAGTTCGCATTCCTCAAAAAGTGCAAACAGATACATTGGATGTATTTAAAAAGCAATTAAAATGGATGGGATAGTTCAAACGGGCCAGTATAATATGGAGAGCTTTGTTATGGATTTATAATGGCATAAATATTTTTCTATTGCATGAAACATAGATTTAAGTTAATGCGCCAGTTATCAATATGGGGCCAGCTGCGGATCGAGAATCTAGTACATGCTAACGAATCTATAAGTAAGTAATCACTAATTTAACAAATAATAACAGAGGGTAAGGTGATGGTGAGAGGTCGACTTTACCAAAATCTTTTATTACAATTTACTAAGAAATTTCTATGAAAATTAAATAAAACACGACAGCCTTTAACCCCTCTGGACCCGGTACTGAATAAATAAATAAATATGTGTATAAATTGATTTTCCAACGTTTTCATCCTTGAATTAAACGTGTGTTTTACCATTGTGTGGCTACACAGCATGCCTTCAACCCGGATATAAGAGCTGCCTTCTGATTGGTTCGTTCAATATTGCATATTCGTCGACCGCTACCAGTGTACCAGAAGGGTCAAAAAGCAACGAAGTGGTCGACCACTCGGTGTACGCCTATTTTGATATACACGTCCACGCCTAAATATAGACGTGCACGTCTATATATAGGCGTGGACGTCTATTTGAATATACACGTCGACGCCTAAATATAGACATCCACCCGCAAATTAGACGTCCACGTCTAAATAGACGTGTACGCCTATTTTACACGTCCACGCCTAAATATAGACGTGTACGCCTATTTTACACGTCGACGCCTAAATAGACGTGCACCCGCAATATAGACGTGCACCCGCATATATACGTCCACGTCTATTTAGACGTGGATGTCTAAATTGCGGGTGGACGTCTATATTTAGGCGTCGACGTGTATATAAAATTAGACGTCCACGTCTAAATATAGACGTGCACGTCTATATTTAGACGTGGACGTGTATATCAAAATAGGCGTACACCGAGTGGTCGACCACTTCGGTGCTTTTTGACCCTTTTGGTACACCATATTCACCGCTGTCTGTATACTTCTTACACTGGTGTGGGACTTCAGGCTGAAGCCAGGGTCGTCCGGTTGACATTCAGCCCTACGTGAATATTGTCGTGATCAATGTCCAGTTCCTCGACGAGGGTTTTTAAAAATGCTAGGCTTCTCTTTGTATTTCTCTTTCCAGCATTGACGCTGTCCATCAAGAACATAATATCTGCTTCCTGGCGTCTACCACACGCTGTAATATGTAAATTAAGAAGAAGTTGTAGATCAGCTAGCACAGACCACAATCAACTCTACATACTTTGCAAAAGCATCAATGGCAGTTCTCTCTCTCTATTTGTCATGGTTTCCAGTCTTCAAAAGGTTAAGAAGAAATATAAGAACAGACCATGACCAGCAAACTACATATTTTTCAAAGCATCATGCCAGTCAAGCAACATCTCTCTCTCTCTCTCCCTGTCTGTCTGTCTCAGTCTCTGTCTCTCTCTCTCTCTCTCTCTCTCTCTCTCTCTCTTGTTGTTGACTTCAAAGGTAGGAAGGACACATACATTCACCAGGGCCCGGAATAACAATGCCTCATTAAAGTTAACGAAGACTTAAGTAATGCATTAATTTTATCAGGATGCGAAAAATAACGTTTCAAACTGATCAAAAAATCAAAATAGTTTCATTTTTTCTGTAAATCACAATGATATTTTTGACCACATGTACTGCATTGATCCATGTAATTTATTTAGCATTTAATATAGCATGTTAAAATATCAATACTTAACATAAGGCTTCCTTAACTTAAAGGAGGTATTGTAATTCCGGACACAGCTACTAGTATTACCCACAGGTAAATGTTAATTTATCAATTTAAAGATTTTAAAATTTACATTGTTTTAATTTAAAATAATTAATGTTATAATAATTTTCTTTTGCAAAACATAAATGGGTTAAAATGTCCATTTACCTTGATCTCTTAATGGCACCATGGGCTCTTGCACTGAAAGGTAAAAAAGCATAGCAATGAAATATCAGACAGGGCCTTAGTTCAAAGTGCGTAAGGAAAAACTATTTTTCTTATTTCTGAACCAAATTATAGGTTGAGGGTACTCAAAAGAACCGTTTCAATGAGCACCCAGCACATATATTAAAACTAATGGGTTAGAAAATATTTACAATTTTATGCTTATCTAAACCTGTATGTTCAGTACAGTCAAATCACATTAAAAGATTCAATCCTGCAAAAATGCTCAAAATATGAAACCGCTGCAATCGCACCTCTTATAATTATGTACATGTAGATGTTCATGTTTATTGTGTTCAGTCTTTTTTTAAATTTCTATCTATGGCAATTCTTGACAGTTTGGTGATTTATTCAATTTGTGCCTTTATTTGTTACAGAACAGAACAGAACAGAGCAGAACAGTATCTTTATTAATCTCAGGCCACATACATGACATAGAGATACAATGTGAACAGCAAAATGTAATATACAAAGGACTTGGTATTTTTTTTCTCTTCTAAATACAGAGCTGTTATACAGATAGGTACGTTGGGTTGCTCTCATTCATTAGTCAGCGTAGTGTTAATCGTTGAGAGGGGGCGGGGTCAACCACCATATTCTCAATGTTATTCTCCCAGCAATGTTTCAAGTTCATTTATTACAAGGAAGTTTGTTGTGAGATTTGTTTTCTGCCAGAAGACCGGGGACAGCAGTGGCTCAAATTCATGTCTGAAAATGAACCTCTACCAGCCCCGCAGCGTGATTCTGCTCGAGATAACACCGGTGAAACAATCTTGACATCCGCACGCGATCCCACACCCGCTCGCCCAGCCTGCACCAGGACCCAGGAGCAAGCCAGACAAACAGGCGAACGATCGTACGCAAACATCGACCAGCTTGATTGTTGTGCCTATCTTATATCCGTATACCTTTTTCTCGATGCACAGCTCGGATAATTATGTCACCTTCTGCACGAGTAAAACATGAGAATATTTACAATGTGGGTCATTGATATCCGGGTTCAGTAGTGTCAAGGCTGTTCGTTTATTATTGTTATTTTGGATTTCGATCTGTTGTGTGAGTATCTTAATAACATTTTATATCACATATTAGCTGGGTGCTGAAAGAACCGTCTCCAATGAGACGGCTCCTTTGAGCACCCAAAACCTATGTTTCAGTAGGAAAATTTCTGTTTTATACTGAATAGTCACTGGTCTAGATAAACAAGCCATCAGCATGTATAAATGATATCTTAACCAAACGGGTAGGTTTAAACATGTGTATTGAGTGTTGAACTGAACAGTCTCGTCGAGATGGTTCAATTGAACACCCAGAACCAATGTTTCTATGAAGAAGTCGCTGCATATCTTGACAATTTAGCTATTTAACACAAACCCAGCCAAATAAATGAGATCTTATCATGATCATGTCCTTTCATTCAAACATGTGTATTGAGTGTCGGAGGGAGGAGCAGTATCGTCGAGACGGTACTTTTGAGTCCCCAAAACACATGTTGTTTTTTTATAAATTAGGTTGTTTTCCCAAACCTCACAATCATCTCAGGTCAGGTGCATAAATTGAGACGTTATTCCATCTCATAGCTAAAAAGTATGAAGTATGTGTTGAGTGCTGAGAAAGAGCAGTCTCGCTGAGACGGTTCTTTTGAGCACCCAGAACATACGTTTCTGTTGATAAGTTAGGAAAATATTTTTGCAAACTGATAAATCAACTCAGACGCCAATGCATCAATTGAGACGCTATTCCATCTAGTAACTTAAACATATGTGTTTAGTGTTGGAAAGGGCCGTCTCATCGAGACAGTTCTTTTGAGCACCAGGACATATGTTTCTGCTGATAAATTAGAAAAGTACTTTAATCAACACAGGTCTAGATGACCAGGCAGCTCATAAACATAGGCGCAGATAAGGAAATTTTATGAGCGTAAAACTGTAATTATGTGTTTTGGATGCTGAAAACAACCGTCTCATTGAGACGGTTCTTTTGAGTACCCAAAACATATGTTTGGTTGAAAATTGGAGAAAATAGTTTTCAAATACGCACTCTTATCTGGAGGCCTGATAAATTGAGGACGTATCTAGTTACTTAGGCATGTGCATTGAGTGTTCAAAAGGGCAGTCTCTCTGAGACTGTTCTTTTGAACACCCAGAACATATGTCTTTTTTGATAAAACAGAAACTTATTTTTACAAATTAAACAGTCAACATAGGCCCAGATTAACAAACGCTTTTGCATATATTGAGAACTTATCCCATCATCTAGTACTTAAAACATATATGTATTGAGTTTTGAGGAGAGCTGTCTCGTCTAGACGGTTCTCATAAACACCCAAAACATGTGCTTTGTTGATAAATTAGGAACTTGTTTTGCAAGCTTGTCAATCAACACCTATCACAGTATAGATTCAGATGAGGTGGCTCAAGTGAGTCTTCTCATCTGAATATGTACTGTCTATGTTTTACCTACATCTGTCCTGGTGCTGAGTCTAATGATTATTTCCAAGGTGCCCACAGTATAGATTCAGATGAGGTGGCTCAAGTGAGTCTCCGCATCTGAATATGTACAGTGTATAAACTTCATCTGCCGAGTCGGTTACTAATTTTGTTTTCCAGTTTTGTCTGGCAAACCAACTTGGTACGTTTACTTACATCCGTGTGGGTACATGGGCATAAGTCCTCTCAGAATCTCGCATCCACCAATTAAGCTGACTGTAGCGAATGAGCACTCACACACACACATACACACACACATGCCCGCACGCACGCACACACTATTCCTTATTCTATGTAGTATTATGTTCAATATAGTCTTATGGTTCCATTCTTATTCTCCCCTTCAATGCCACTTCTGCAATCATGTTTGTTATATACGTTTTTCTATGTATGTTTTTCACTTCCCATGGAGCACAGAAGAGGGACGGGTCAGGGGACATTGGTAAACCTCCTTACATGTACACTCGTGATATGACCTATGAATATGCTTTCTTGCGCATTACGCAAGTTGATATATTTCTGATTTTGTTGTCTTCAATCTCATGAATAGTAAGAAGAAATATCCATTTGACGTAATGCGCAAGTACTCTCCATCATTCAGATTTTCTATCTCACTTCACATCTTCATAGTGCTTCCCATTCTCTTGCAAGAGATTTACATCTCTTCCTTTTACTGGACAATTATAGCCAATGCAAAGAGTTTTGAAAAATTTCACTTTCATGGAACAGCAAAAAAAATATAAGTAAGACAATTATGACAAATACTAAAATTACGAGAGTCGTATGTTTACTGGGAGCATTAGCAATTGCCTTGCTTTGGTTATGGACACTTTTTTTGACCTCAGGTGATGTACACCCTAATCCTGGACCCTCTTCAATGTCGTCTAACAGCAGCTCATCTAATTTCTCAAATTCTTTGAATGACTCTTTCTCCTTCTTAAACACACTTAACTTATCAAAACACTTATCTTTCATCCACTATAACGTTCAGAGTATTGCAAACAAACTCGATATCCTCACAGCAGAACTTTCTGATTTTGATATCCTTGCTTTCTCAGAAACCTGGATTCACGCTGCAATACAAACAACAGACCTATTGATGCCAAACTTTAAACCACCAGAACGCAAAGACAGGGCAAGGGACCATCACGGAGGTGTAATGATATACGTTAAGGATTCAGTGCACTATACAAGAAGGAATGACTTGGAACCCCTAAATATTGAGTGCATATGGATCGAAATCCAACTTAAACAAACTCGAATATTGTTTGGACTATTTTATAGACCTCCTAATTCTGATGCTCTATATCTTTCTGCAATTGAAGATTCTATATCTCTAGCTCTTGACACTCAAATCAGTAATATCATAATAACTGGTGACTTCAATCTTAATGTACTAAATCCACATACATCCAATAAAATATCTGACATATGCACACAGTTCTCTCTGTATCAAACTATCACTGAGCCTACTCACTTTACCGAACATTCTTCTTCTCTTATAGACGTAGTTTTCACTTGTGATAATTCCAACATTCTTTACAGTGGAGTAGCAGAGCCCTTTCTTCATCAGGACATTCGCTATCACTGCCCTATATATGGTATCTGTAAATTTTCAAAGAATGTAAAAAAATCTTTTACCCGTTGTATCTGGAAATATGACGAAGGCAATTATGATCTTTTAAGGACTAAATTTTCAGAAACTAACTGGGATGCTATCTCCGACACTGATGTCAACATTTTTGCTAAAAACCTAACAAATTACATAACAACACTATCAACAGAGTGCATCCCAAACAAAACTATTCGTATTCGACCTTCTGACCCCCCTTGGATTACCACTGCTATTAGGAGGCAAATAAGGAAGCGTAAAAGAGCATACAGGAAAGCCAAATCCTCGAACACACCACATGCATGGAATAAATTTTAAAAAATCAGAAATAAAGTAATTGAATGTCTGAGGAAGTCAAAACAACAATATTTCAATCAGTTGTCTGACAAATTAAAATCAGAAAACCTTTCATCCAAAGACTGGTGGCCAATCTTAAAATCTTTTATATCTCTTTCTTCAAATTCCTCTATACCTACACTAGAAAAAGATGGACTTATCTTCACTGATGAAACTGATAAAGCAAATGTACTGAATGACTTCTTTCATGACCAAACAATCTTGGATGATCAACATGCACCAATCCCTAATATTGAACCGTACACTGATAACACTATGTCTTCACTAGTTATGACACCTCTTGAAGTTGAATCTATAATGAAGTGTCTTCCTCTTGGAAAAGCCGTTGGTCCTGATGGTATAAACAATCGAATCCTTCGGGAGTGTTCACGTGAGCTCTCACATCCACTGTGCTTTCTATTAAATCATTCTTTAAGTCTTGGAATCTTCCCTGAAACACGGAAAGATGTTATGGTGTGTGCTATATACAAAAAAGGAGATATGTCATCTGTTTCTAATTATCGTCCAATTTCCCTCTTGTCCTGTTTGGAAAAGGTAGCAGAGCGCGCTGTATTTAAACACCTTTATAATCACTTACATGAAAACAGTATTCTCACTCCCCTACTGTCTGGTTTTATTCTAGGAGATTCCCCAACAAACCAACTGACCTATCTATATGATACTTCTCTCATGCTTTAGACTCTGGTAAGGACAAACGGGTGGTATTTTGTGATATAAGCAAAGCGTTTGATCGTGTTTGGCATCAAGGTATTCTTCTTAAACTTCAAGCAGCAGGTGTAACTGGGAACCTTCTATCTTGGTTCAGGAGTTATCTTTCAAACAGAAGACAAAAAGTTGTTCTCCCAGGTGCATCTTCTAATTGGAATTTTATATTTGCTGGTGTGCCACAAGGGTCAATCTTAGGACCTTTGCTTTTTCTGTTATATATAAATGATATTGTGAAAAATATGGGGTCTAACATAAGACTTTTTGCCGATGATACAAGTATTTTTATAATTGTTGAAAATCCTATTTCAGCTGCACAACTTCTAAACTCTGATCTTGAAAAAATCGCCAAATGGGCATTAGATTGGTTAGTTACATTTAATCCTATCAAAACAGAGGCACTTCTCATCTCCAGAAAGCTTCAAACCTTTAACCATCCACCATTGTTTATGTTAAACCAACAAATTATGGAAGTTGATACCCACAAACACCTTGGAATTTACCTTAGTAATGATGGCTCTTGGCATAAACAGATTAGTTATATAAAAGAAAATGCTTGGGCAAGAATAAACATTATGAGAAGATTAAAATTTGTCTTAGACCGCAAATCCCTTGAAACTATATACATCTCTTTTATTAGACCCATTTTGGAATATGGTAATGAAATCTGGGACAACTGTCAGCAATATGAAAAAGATGATCTTGAAAAGATCCAAATAGAGGCAGCCAGAATTGCCACTGGAACAACAAAACTTGTATCTATTGCCTCTTTATATAGTGAAATTGGCTGGAATTCTTTGGACACCCGTCGGAAAAGGCAAAAATTGGTTCTTTTCTACAAAATGGTAAATCATCTTACACCTCTTTATCTATCTTCTCTTATACCACCCACTGTCAACGAAACATCTCAATATAATCTAAGAAATGCAAATAATATCTCTACAATTAATGCACGAACAAACCAGTACTTCAATTCCTTTCTCCCTTCTACAATAAGAGATTTGAATAGTCTCAGTGAAGAGCATAGAAATTCTACGTCTGTCGCATCTTTCAAACATACCTTAAACGAAACAAATATATCTGTGCCTAAGTACTTCTATGTCGGTGATAGACGTCCGCAAGTACTGCATACATGCCTTCGTACCAAATGTAGTGCCCTAAATTACGAAATATATCTAAAGAACTTAACAGACACACCTTTATGCCGCTGTGGTAACATTGAAAATTCAGAACACTTTTTTCTACAATGTAGATATTATCACAGACAAAGACTAGAAATGATACAAACTATTTCTCCACTTTGCCACATCACTTTAGATGTACTTCTGTTTGGGGACAGCTCACTTTCTATGAATACAAACACATCTATTTTCACTGCTGTGCAGAAATTTATTGTTGAATCTAAACGGTTCTAGACAGTGCTATAACGAACTCCATCATCTGTTCCTTGAGCGTGAAACGACATATATAGTGTATAGACTGGGAAGTAAAAGCCACTAGACCTTGATTCGTTCCCTCCACTCCACAGGCTTTCATAAACCTTAGGCTGTCTCCCTAATTCTGTGCTCTCCATGGGTTGTCCCCATTTTGTTATAAAATTAATTCTGTTCTCATATGTGCATATTTTCGTGTTTTTTTTTTGTATTTGGTAAATCGTATTGGACAAATATGCAACGCTCATCAAACACAAAACTTCGAAAATGAGGCCTGCATGACTGCTGAGCACCAACACAAACCAAATTTATCCACTAATATTATATGCCTTGAAGCAAATGTAATCTTCCGTTAGTGGAATAGTTACTTGCGAAATGCATATTTGTTCAACTTTACTACATTTTGCCATAATCGTTTACAATATGTTATTGGTAATTAGGAAAGGAATTATATAAGCATGTTGCTTCAATTCCAATCCTTGTAACTTTAATATTGTTAACATCTGTTTGATAATGTCAACTGTTCTTGCTAATAAAATATGTTTAAACCAATCAACACCTATCACAACACTGTCGTTCATGTTCATGCATGACTAAGCAATGCACGTAATCTTTTAGGCCAATTAGGTTGATATACTTTTTATATGACAAGAGTTGGGGGTGGGGAATTATCTTCTATCGTTAGAGAAATGACGTAGGAGGATCCCAATGAACTGACAGAGCTTAGTCAGCTGATTCTCATTAGTTGTGGACATTATTTCTCTAAATTTCAGAAATTAGTTCTAGTGTAATAGTACTCCTTAATATACTTTTTTCTGGGCTCTGAGAAATAAGAGCAGACAAGAAGCAGATGAAATTCGTCACATATGTCATTTGCAGTGCAGAGTTCACATTTTCTTTCGGCCAAGTCAACGCCTTGCCACCTTCCGGTTTCGACTGGGAAGAAGTGATTTGTTGTTCGAAATTTAACAAGCGGTATATAGAATTTACGTGGTAATATTAAGGGGATATATCTTTCAAAAGCTCTTACTTGCATGAAAATTTTCCTGTATAACAAGAATTGCTTTTTTGTCAAGGAGATGGATATTTTGGCCACATTGTTGTATGAACAACTTATACATCTCACATAGATCACTTTACGCCCCAACATACAGCTTTTGAGCTATCCGCAGCATGTTTATCAGTTACTTCCTGGTTTGATACTGTTAACAATGCTGTGACACGCTGGATGAACTTTAGACAAAACCATTTGCATGAACATGACCTACAATTATTCGACTACAATGTTTAGAAGTATTTTCGCCCAAAATGTACAAATTTCTGGTAGAAAAATATAAATTTTCAATTTTTGCTTATGAATTTTTCAAGGTCAAATTGAAAAATTGTAAATAATGCCAGAAATACATAATATTTTGGTCAAAATACTTCTAAACATTGTAGTTGAATAATTGTAGGTCATGTTCATGCAAATTGTTTTCTCTAAAGTTCATCCAGCGTGTCACAGCATTGTTAACGGTATCAAACCAGGAAGTAACTCTAAAAAGACTGATAAGCATGCTGCCGATTGCTCAAAAGCTGTATGTTGGGGCGTAAAGTGATCTATGTGAGATGTAAAAGGTGTTCATACAACAATGTGGCCAAAGGTATCCGTCTCCTTGACAAAAAAGCAATTCTTGTTTATGCAGGAAAATTTTCATGCCAGTAAGAGCTTTTGAAAGATATATCCCCTTAAGAAATATTGCTCAAGTTCGATAGATTGTTTGAATAACTTGTAATTTAGACCCTTTGACAATTCCTGTAAACATGCATGCAATTTTTGTAGATTTTGGTCGATCAAGACTTGTTTTATTAGTCTACCTACATTTCTGGATTGTATATAGTCCTGGTTTAACCATAGATCGAATCTGCCAGTTTCCGTGAGAATGTTTCGAATGATACAAAGCCATTTAGACTTTTATGGAATCGCAAACCTGACGGCTTGATAAAGTTGGTATGAGTATTTTGACTGTTTTCCAGTAATTATCCTATTCCAAAAGCTTATCATCCTAGATTTAATTATAATTTCTATAGGATAACGCCCAAGCTCTGCGTAGAACATAAATAATGGTGTGCTTTTTTTCGTTTTCGTTATCTTGCGTAAAAACTCATTGTGTATTCTTTCAAGTATTTGGATATTTTCAAAACCAAAAACTTCGCAAGAGTATGTCATAATAGGGAGTACCGTATGATCGAATAATTTTAATTGAAGATCAACTGGTAAATTCAGATTGTTAATTCTGGAATATAGCAAAAATAGGGCTTTTCGCGCCTGTTCAGCTACACGCTTTCTGGCCGTCAGAAAGCTGCCTAATTTGGCAAAGAACGTGCCCAAATATTTGTAAGAATCTACGATTTCTAATTGTTCTGTGTCGATATAGAATGAATGATTCGTGTTTCCCCTGGATCCAAAGATTAAGACTTTCGATTTGTTTACATTAATGTCTAATTTCCATTGTGTACAATAGTCAGCAAAGTCATTTAATGACTTCTGCAGCGAATCAGCATTTTCTGCTAGGATAATTGTGTCGTTAGCGTACATCAGGATTATTAGCGTAAGGGCCATCACGCATTCTTCGTTATTTATATCAATTGTAACGCCTGGATTTCTTTTTTGAAACAAATAGTCTTCTAGATCGTTCAAGTATAGGGCAAATAGAACAGGGGATAAATTTTCTCCCTGTCGGACACCTTGGTGGCATCCAAAGAAGTTAGATTTTTCATTGTTAATGGAGATACATGACTTTATGTTTGCGTACATATTTTTAATGACTGTGAAAAACCTCCCGTTTATATAAGATTCAAGAATTTTTCGCCAGAGCCCTACCCGCCATACAGAATCGAAAGCCTTCGAGAAATCAATAAAGCTACAGAATATCTTTTTCTTTTGTGCTCTGAGTAAATCGATAATACAATTAAGTGAGAAAATATGATCTGTCGTTGAGTAACCAGAGCGAAATCCTGCTTGGTTTTCGTTTAGTAAGTTATACTCTTCCAGGTAAGCGTTGAGTCGGTTGTTAAGTACAGCGGTAAATAATTTGCCAATACAGCTAAGCAACGTTATAGGGCGATAGTTATCTACTGAGAGAGGGTCGCCTTTATTCTTGAAAATAGGGATGACAACGCCTTCAACCCATTTTGATGGCATAATTCCGGTTTCTAATATCACGTTAAATAAAAGTGTATACAACGGCATCAATAAATGGCTCGTACATTTTATGTATTCGTTCAAGACGTCGTCAGATCCAGGAGATTTTGCATTTTTCAAGTTTCGGATACATTTTAAAATTTCCGGTGCAGTGATCTCACAATTTAGTGTTTCATTTTCGGAGGGGTCATTGGGTACATTTTCTGTGTCAGCTTCTTCAGCGCTATCGTGGTTTATCTCGTTTATTTGCTTGAAATGCTCGTAGAATTCATTAAGGTGGGGTTTTTTTATTAGAGGTTTTGTTTTTAAGACTGTTTAAGAACTTCCAGTACTCTTTTGGGCGATTGGCATGCATTTTTGGCAGTTTAGCTTCATTAGCTTTATTGTACTTGGTTATGTACTTATTTAATGTGTTTTTGTATATTTTTGAGGCACGTTGTAATGCAATTTTATTGTGTATGGTACGACATTTGTTGTAGTTCTTCTTTGCTTGGTTATAGACTTTGCGTGCATGTTTGCAGTGTGGTCTGAACCATGGTTTGTTGCAACTATAAGTTCTGATATATGCAATGGGGTTCTGGGGAAAACTTGCATCTGCAGACGAGAGAATTGCTTCAGATAACTTGTTAACGGAGCATCGAGATAATGTTGCGACTGCGAACCCTTAAACACGTGAAGCAAACGGGTGACTTCTTCGATATATTATCTCAAAAAATATTTATGCTCTAAAAATAAATTTATTGTCTATAAAAATATATTCATTCTATAAAAATATGTGTTGGGTAAAATTAGCATTGTGGGAAGCGAAAAGCTATTACACTAACGGTCGTGTATAAATAATAATAATGTTCGACTTCGGTACCTTATGGGTACTTATTCTCATTGCAATGCTTTAAGAGCCAACGCATGAGCTAACGGTACGTGTCGGATCATATCGTGCATTGAAGGGTCTGATGAACCTGCTCAAAACACAGTCTCGCATGGACTTTCGCTGCTTGCATAAATTTAAACTATAGATGTCCGCATAGCGCAGTCGGTAACGTGTCTGGCTATAGATGCGTGTCTGACTGCAGATCCAGGGGTCGCGAGTTCGATCCCGGCCCGGTACCATACTTTCGTGGAGATTGATCATGAAATAATTTCTAGGGTCATTCTCCTCCCTTCCGCTGATTTATTCAAGAAGGGTTGTTGTCAGTTACATGCGAAAGTATGTGCACAAATTACTGGTTAACCGCTTGCTCAAGCCTGCCCAGGAAAAAGTGTGGTTAAGTGAACTGACTGTCCCGCAATGACCATAGCTGTTGACATGGGACGTAAAGCAACTAAAACAAAAAAAAAAAACTTTAGATGTACATCAAAACTGTCCAAACTAGTATATACCTGTAGTCCTACTGGATATGTCAACATGAGCGTTTCAAGTAGGTTTTTGTGCATATGCAATATTGGTTAATGGCCTGTCTTGGCGTAGACTTAGCTGTTGGTTGGACTCGAGTTTATACAAAAAAGCAAGTGAGTATGATCGGGAAATACCTCAATCACACGCTGCAGACGATCCCACAGCACCATGAGGCAGAGCCACTGAACCATAACAATCACAAGACAACAGGAAGACGAAGAATAGTAAACTTAAGCAACCAGAAGCTCACTTTTTGGGTGTACAGATTTTGTATATATTTTTTTTGGGGGGGGGGGCTGGTCTTAGGGGTCATTTCTATGCATTGTATGGTCTTTTTCTAAGGCCAATGTACAGAATGGGGATATTTTTTGGTGTTGCTAAAATTTCAATATATTTTGGGGTATGCCTGATATTCCGAATATGTGTTTGGCAAATACTAGATGCAGGGTCCAAGCCAACGTCTGAAGAAAAATGAGAGTATCCCCATTGGTCACAGACCTGGGTCGAAGATAGTCAGAGCCGAAGAAAACCTCAAGATAAGCCACGGTGGGCCCAGCCAAAATAAAGAGTTTATTGTGTTGCATACAACCATGCAGACACATTATTTTGTGATTACATATTTTTAAAACTCAATAATGAAATAGATATATAGTAGAGAGTACAAGTAATTTTAGCCCCTAAGTGGCTCGGGCTGATTCCTGTTCTACAGCCAAGTCGAGTCAAGTCAAGTAGTCAAGTCAAGTATGCTTTATTTAGGCATAAACAAATACATGTTTCTCGCCCTCACATGGGCGACATGGCATCTGAGAAATGCATAAATTCTAAGGCATGATCTTCAAGTTAAATTCTCAAATCAAGTTTCCACCAGACGTGTACACTTATATTTTGTGGTGTATCGATAGGGCGCAAATCGGAGTAGTCTGAAGGCCAATCCAAGAAGTGCCCTCCCGTCCCAGTGCTAGCCTCTGGTAACTCATCAATCTAACATTTATACTACTACATTTCTCTGCCCCAGTCATTCATCATTCTTTTAAATTATAATTATAAAATTCAGGTTGCCCGGGAATCCTGTGCAATATCCATAAAAAGATAGCAGAGATCAATTATTAAAGTTATTTGTATTTTACCTGCATGATATGGTGTTTACCTTCAGCTATTACAATGAATTGACCAATCACTCTGCGTCACAGATGAATGACATTTGGGGCAGAGATCGGGTGTACTGCAAATCATTCATCTAAAGGTGTTATTCCATGGTCGAATATATAGTTAAAAAGTCTGCATAACACGGTGATAATATCTCACAACCTTCAATAAAAACTTCCGGTGGAAGTAAATCTGCACCTGGATTTTTCCTTTTCTTGAGTGACCCTGGAGTGACTCTACCACCTTGCCGTGGTCTCTGGGGCACACTTCACATTTGGGGACGATATTGATTGTAATACTTGTCCCCATCCGGGAGTGCAAAGAGTAGAGTCCCATCTGTTCACCGTGGGTGGCTTTCTCGGTAACTCGAAGGGGATGGCCTGGAAGACTGAGAGCATGCAGAATATGGGCGTATAAAATTCTGTATGACTCAACACGTCTCTTTGGCCTCTTTGACGGGGTAGACCCGAGGGGAAACACGGCCCGGTGTTTCTAATCGGTCTTGTCATGCTGAGCCCCAGGAAGCTGAAAATGTAAAAAAAAATATTTCTTATATCTTCGTTCTATAGTATCGTTCTGATGCCAACCACGTGTTCATTATCTTATATATTCTTTCTTTTATAAAATATTCCTGGAAGGCAGTGGCTTAACGGGTCAATTGCGCAGATTTTATTTGTGCAAGTATAACTTCTATGTAACCCTAGCACTGGAGGTCGGAAAAACACTCCATTAAAGTGCTCCCTTGTTGGACTCCACGGTGGGTGGAGAGCATGGAGGCTGAATCTTAAAACCAAACACACATGGCTACAAAATCTAGAAAACGCCACGCACCGATTACAGACACAGATTCTGATGAATCATTAACAGCTTCTCAATCTCAATCTAAGTCTTCTGTACCAAAAAAAACTTATGTACCTAGATTTCTAATCATTCATTCAGAAGTAGAGGGAAAGGATATTTCTCTTCTTTCTCCTTTTCTGATAGAAAAAGCAATCATGAGTATAGCAGGTGAGCCTAAGAGCATCAAAAACTTACGATCTGGTGACTTACTTATACAATGTACAAAACAACCCCATGAAGCAAATCTTCTGAAAATGAAAACATTTTGTGGATTGAAATGTTCTGTAAAACCCCATAAATCCTTGAACACATCAAGGGGTATTGTTCGCTGCCCTGCCTTAAGCAAGCAGAGCTGCGAACATATTCTTGAGTTCATGGGTGAACAGGGTGTTACAGATGTACGTAGAATTAATGTACACCGTGATGGAGCACTCAAACCAACCAACACTTTTGTTTTTTACTTTCGACTCACCAGTGTCACCAGCTAATGTCAAAATAGGCTTTATTCAGGCAAAAGTTGACGTGTATATCCCAAATCCACTTAGATGTTATAAATGTCAAGTGTTTGACCACCACGAAAATAAGTGTGGCAGACAAGCAATATGCGTCAACTGCAGTATGCCTGAACATTGCGCATCTGGCCAGTGTCAAAGACCTGCCAAGTGTGCCAACTGCTCAGGTGATCATTCTGCTAACTCAAAAGATTGCCCGCAATGGGAGAAAGAGAGGAAAATTCTTAAAATAAAATGTGAAAACAACTTGTCATTTCCAGAAGCTCGTAAGCAATTCGAACGATTTTACCAAGCTAGGACATATGCAAGTGCTGTGAAACCAGGCACTTGCAACAACTCTACAGAAACTCACAACAACAGCACACAGACGGACGACAGTTTTACAGAATATTTAAAACAACAAACACAAGAAAAACAACAAGAACCCTCTAAAGGAAAACCCCAAGAAAAGGGTAATCCATCTCGTCCAGGGCAAACCCTTAAACCAGCAACCCTGGAGATGATTAGGAAAGATGAAGAGAAGAAGAAAAAAGAAAGGAAAGACAAACTCAAAAAACAACAAAAAGATGAGAGACGACAACAATATATCAAAGAAAAAGCACAGAAAGATAAAGAAGAAGCTGAAAAAGCAATACTAGCTCAGAAGAATCCATTTTCTGTGTTTAAAAAGGATGATGAGGAAGATGATATGGACGATGATTCTGTGGTTTTCACAGACTCTTCCTCCAGTGATCATCTCCCTAAAGGCACACTTTCACGATTACCAACAACTTAAACAATGGAAGGTGTCAATCTAACCATTATTTTAGTACCTCTTTTAACATTATTTTCAAGTATGGATTTTAAACATAAAATTATTCAATGGAATTGTCGAGGTTTGAAACCTAATTTTAATGAAGTATCTCTATTGATATCCGAATATAATCCATCTATATTTTGTTTTCAAGAGACATTTCTTAAACCAGATGATAACATCTCATTAAAAGGTTTTAATATATATAACTATGTTCATACTGATTGTCTGAGGCCCTCTGGTGGTGCCTCGGTGTTTGTAAAATCATCTTTCCCACAAAGAAAGATTGATTTACAAACAGAACTACAAGCAACTGCAGTATCTGTCACTCTTGACAAAGAAATAACCATATGTTCTGTATATATTCCCCCATCATTTTCTCTTAATTCTCAACACCTGGACAGTTTACTACAACAACTTCCTTCTCCTTATATCATATTAGGTGACTTCAATGGTCACAATATCCTCTTGGGTGGTAAAAACAATGATTCCAGAGGTGAGCTTATCGAAAATTTCTTAACAAAAAATGATATATGTATTATGAATGATAAATCATACTCTTATCTTTCTACAAGTGCAAAGTCCTTTTCCTCTATTGATCTTTCCTTCTGTCACCCATCACTCTTTCTTGATTATAATTGGTCTGTGTGTAAAGACCAACATAATAGTGATCACTTTCCCATCATCATTGAACAGAACACTTTTTCCACTGAGGACCACAATCCAAAGTGGAAATTAAATAGAGCCTACTGGGATCTATTTAATACTCTATGCACTGGAGAATTAATACCAGAAAACTTCAAAGAATCTTCTGATCCCATATCTGACTTCACTTCTTCTCTTATAGAAATATCTAAAGAATGTATTCCTCAAACCTCGACAAATCCAACTAAAAGTAATCCATGGTACAACGACGACTGTAAAGAAGCAATTAAACAACGTAAACAAGCGCTATCTAAATTTAAAAAATCTCCAAATTCCAACAACTTGAATGACGTTAAAGTATTTAGAGCTAAAGCCCGCAGAACAATTAAACTTTCGAAACGTAAGTCATGGAGATCTTATGTTTCGAAAATCAATCATAAATCACCTATTAAAAAGGTTTGGGATATGATAAGAAAAATCTCTGGAAAAAACAAATCCCCCAGTTACACACATTTAAACATGGTGGGTACTGACAGCAAAGCAACTTCAAAAACAGACATTGCTGACACTTTAGGAGAAACGTTTTGTCACAATTCATCATCATTCAATTACTCTGAATCCTTCAGAAAGATTAAAACTGAACAAGAGAAAGTTAAATTGAATTTTAAATCACAAAATAATGAAATTTATAACAAAGATTTTAATTTATATGAATTAGTTGAAGCTATTCAACTATCACATGACTCAGCCACGGGTCCTGACGAGATCCACTATCAAATGCTTAAACATCTCCCAGAGAATTCTCTTGAAACCCTTTTGAATATATTTAATTACATTTGGACTACTGGTAAATTTCCAGAAGATTGGACCTTAGCAACCATAATCCCAATTCCCAAACCTGGGAAAGATCCTGTGGAACCTAATAATTATAGACCTATAGCTTTAACAAGTTGTCTATGTAAAACACTTGAAAGAATGATAAATAAAAGACTTACTTGGTTTTTAGAATCCAATAATCATATATCGCGGTTTCAGTCTGGTTTCAGATCTGACCGCAGTACAACTGATAATTTAGTTAGATTGGAAACCTTCATACGTGATGCCTTTATTAAAAAGGAACATGTAGTTGCTGTGTTTTTTGATTTGGAAAAAGCTTATGATACCACGTGGAGATATGGCATTTTAAAAGATATCCACAAACTAGGATTAAGAGGTAGACTTCCTACATTCATTGAAAACTTCCTTGCAGACCGCACCATGCAAGTCCGAGTTGGCTCCTCTCTGTCTAACTATTATGACCAGGAGCAAGGTGTACCTCAAGGGGGCGTGCTATCTACAACACTTTTTAGTATCAAAATTAATGATATTGTGAAATGTTTAGGTAATCTTACTGATTGCTCATTATACGTTGACGACTTCTGTATCTGTTATCGCTCGAAAAGCATGGCAACAATTGAACGTCAACTACAACAAAATTGGAATAAGATTGAAAATTGGGCAACAAGCAATGGCTTTAAGTTTTCCAAATCAAAAACACAGTGTGTACATTTCTGTCAGTTGCGCAAGCAACATGATGATCCGGTTTTACACTTATATGGATCACCTATTCCAGTTGTTGAGGAATCTAAATTCCTTGGCATTTTATTTGATAGAAAACTCAGTTTTATACCCCATATTAAATATCTCAAAGCTAAATGTTTAAAAGCATTGAATCTTTTAAAAGTGCTTTCCCATACTTCTTGGGGTGCAGACCGAACTACACTTCTAAAGCTGTATCGGTCCCTAGTCCGGTCAAAATTAGACTATGGCTGTATCATATATGGCTCTGCACGAAAATCATATCTTCAAATGCTTGATCCTATACATAACCAAGGACTTAGATTAGCTTTAGGGGCTTTTAGAACTACTCCTGTTGCTAGTCTCTATGTGGAAGCAGATGAACCATCACTATACTCACGAAGAGAGAAACTCTCTTTGCAATACGCTATAAGACTTGCTGCTAACCCATCAAATCCTGCTCATGAAGTTACATTCCCACCAAATTTTGTTGATTTATATGAACAAAAACCTAAAGCTATTAAATCTTTTGGCATCAGAATTTCACCACTCTTAGAATCTGCCAATATCAAACCAGAAAATATTGAAAAACATTTTACACCAAATATTCCAGCTTGGTGTATGAAACCACCTGAAATACTTTTTGATTTACATTCCGGGAAAAAATCTGAATCAAATCCACACATATTAAAAGATGATTTCAGAAAAATGCAAAGTCGTAATAAGAATTACCAACAAATTTATACTGATGGGTCAAAGGAAGACTCAAAGGTTGGTTGTGCTGTTATATCAGACAACCATAGTAATATGCAACGAATACCTGACGATTCATCAATTTTCACTGCTGAAGCCAAAGCAAATGATCTAGCTTTAGATTTCATTAGCACTTATGATGCTAACAATAAATTTATTATATTTTCTGACTCGCTTTCAGTATTGAAAGCAATGAACCATACCAGTTCAAAGAATCCACAGATTCAGAAACTTTTAGAAAAATGTCATGAGCTTTTAGCTTTTAAAGAAATTGTTCTCTGTTGGATTCCTAGTCATATAGGTATCCAAGGGAATGAGATGGTAGATAAGCAAGCAAAAACATCGCTTTCATTAGAACCAACTTCTTCTAAGATTTCATTTTCTAATTTTAAGCCATCTATCAATAAATATATCTTGGAAGAATGGCAAACTTCATGGAATAACAGCATTGGAAATAAACTTCTTGACATCAAACCAACTGTTGGTGAATATCAATCAGTTGTTCGAAACATTAGAAAAGAAGAAGTAGTTTTAGCTCGACTCCGCTTAGGTCATACAAGAGTCACTCATTCATACTTACTACAAGGTGAAGAGCGGCCACAATGTGTTGGTTGCGACGCACCATTCACTGTACGCCACTTCCTTTTGGAATGCGGCGACTTTGCACAAGTAAGAAATAATTGCTTCCATGTTGATAATATGAAAGAATTGTTTCAAGATATACATATTGATAGTATTATGACATTTTTAAGACAAATACATATTTTTAACAAAATCTAATTGCTGTTTTTAAAATCATGTTTTGTTTTACTTTTGTATCAGACCATAATACAGATTATATTACGTTGTATTCTGTTCAGTTAAAGAACATGTACAGTTATCTGAATAGCTCTTTGAAACTGTCAGATATTGTACGTTGTATCTCCTGTTAACAATCGTATTGCAACTTATTAACATTGTACATACTCTTCATCATCATTCCTTTTATTTTATCCTACAGATTTTTACTTTTTCAATCCACATCATGTTTAGTATAATACCGTCTGACGCTAATGACCCACAAGGGTTGATGCGTCGTTAAGCACCAAACAAACAAACAAACAAAATTTTCTTGAGTGAACTGATCGCTTTTTTGACTTCGCTTTCAGTAATTAGCATATCTAATTCCTCAACCCGTATATGCAAACCCTTATGATCTGATAAAATTCTTTCTACATTGTCATCACTGAAAACATCGGCCATCTCATATAAATTTTTAAAATGATCAAAAAGCTCTTCCATTGAGATATCTGCCTGACCCCCTATTCTACCCTTCAATTTACGTAATTCGTCCCAAAACTTCTGGGGATTATTTTTTGTGCAATCCGAAAAAAACTGCTTCTGGTCTTTTTTAAACTGATGCTTAGCCTTACGCTTCATATTGCGATACTGTCTACGTTTTCCATCTCAGATGTACGAAGTTCTATTGTTCTATATTTTCTATAAGCTCTGCTTGTTGCTCTCAACTCTTGTCTAGGGGCAGACTTGATTTAGCTGTTCTCTTTACTCCTTCCAATCCGAACAGGCAGAACAGAAATCAAGTGCGCTGGAACGGCTGTGCTGGCGTACCCCGGAGTACTCCGTCTTCCGAGGTGGTGTAGACAGAACAGTCACGTGACATGTTCCAAAAAAGATGGCGGATCACAGCCTGCATGCGTGGAAATGTTTTGTATCGCTTGATTTATTCCGGAGTACTCCAAAGTGCCCAGTTTTACTTGTTTATGAGGCTGTTCTGGCGTACGCCGAGTACTCTAAAAATTGCTAAATCAAGTCCGCCCTAGCTAATTCGCACTCATGCGTAAACCACGGACTCCGCTGTTTACGTCTTATTTTGAATCCGACCCAATAATTTCTTCTTACCATACACTGTGTATGCGCTAGAGTACAGTACGTTGGCAAAAGTGTCTACCGCAGAATTAAGATCCCCCATCTAGTTAAAAACATTGTCAACAGTTGAATTTAACAACTCCATCTTATTCGATAAAATATCTTTAAATATATCATTTTTTTCGTTATCCCACTGGATACGCTCCACCTCTTTCAAATTGCATTGCTCAGCTTTACAAGAAAATTCCGCTTTTAAACAAAACGATATAGGGGCATGGGACGAACAAGTATGCATATCATGCACAATGAAATTCGTAAAAATAGGAAATAGATTTATAGATGCTAAAACATAATCGATCAGGCTGCTGCCACGCGACGATTCAAAGGTGAAACTGCCAACGTTCGCGTCATCTCCAACTCGGCCATTAACAATTCGTAGATCGCTGCCTTGACATAAATCTATGAGTTTTACTCCGAGGCGTTGCATATATTATCCATAGAAACCCTTTGCTCTCTGTAGACACCCTGCTCCGCCTCGTTCATATTGTCTACCGTGGAAACAAAGTTCGAATATCGTTCAGAAGGCTCTGTAAAATCGTTTTTTTTTTCCGCAACGTGCATTGAGATCGCCAGAGACCAATATATTACCGAAAGGAGAGTATTTCCGTATATCTGATTCTACTTTCTCAAAGAAACCAATATCATGAGATCTGTAATAGACTGACTGTTGCGGGGGTATATACAAAAAACAAACACATATATCTGTATCTAAACCAAAAAAATCCTTACATAGTTTTACCCATATAGAACCATATCTATCTTTTTCATGTACCTGCACCCCTTTTACTAATTCATCCTTTATAAACAGACATACTCCACCATGACCCCTTCTTCTCCCTCTTAAACTTTCAACTCTTGGTACCTCAATACATTCGTACCCGGATAACTCGAAATTATCACCTCTGCGTTGCCAGGTTTCGCTACAAAATACTAGGTCAAAATTATGTACAAGATTCAAAAAATCTTCATCATCTAAGCTACTCTTCAAACCCTCTACGTTCCAGGAGATAATGCTTAACTGTGACTTACACATTTCTCCTTCGTCCTATCCAGAGCCCCCATTCCCCACACTCTGGTGAGACTGGGGAATGGGGCCTACGATTAGCCTGTGATTTATATATAGCTTGTCTCGCACTAAATAAGCAGTCTTTCCCGCTTTCCTTGCTTCCACCATGACAGGAATCAAAGCCCTTCTTCTGTCTTGAACCATCTGTGGATACTGTTCAAAAACCCCGTATGGACTGTCTTTCAGATTGTAAGCTTTTAATGCCCCTTTTACTAGCATTTTTGATTCAGTGTCTTGGAACTTGACAACGATGGCCCTTGGTCTATTAGGTTTGTATGCACCAACGCGATGAGCCCGATCTATATATATTCTGGTCTTAGCACTCGGTATTTTTAATATTTTTTCACAAAACTCGTGCACTTTCGCTTTACAATCCTCGCCTGCTGCAGCGTTAGCATACGACATCTGGGTTTGTGAAGAAGTACCTGCTTGACTGGTCTCCTTAGAATCACCAGCCTGTGCTATACTTTCCTGACTAAATGCCTGATTTTGGCCTTCTTAGACACCGACAAAGACAAGATTGTCCCTCATTGACCAACACTGAAGATCTATTATATCTTCCTGGAAAACAGCATTATCTGACTTCAACGTTTTATTCTCATCAGTCACAACTTTTAGCTGACCCTGTATCTGTTTTAGTTGTTGTTTGTTTACATCGAATTCCTTTTTCATGCTATCGTACTGCTCGCTCACAAACACCTGACCCGATTCTATCAATATTATCTTTGCATTAGTTTCGCTGATTTTAGACGAATTATTCGCAATTTTGAGTTCGATACTTTTCAGTCTGGATACGATACTCTCTTGTTGTGTTGCTATAGCATCTAGCTTTTGAACTTTGGACATTATAAAGTCAATTTTACTAGCCATATCGGAATTAGGCATACTCCATATTGGCCCTGAAGCCGAAAATGGTACTTGGAATGGCATAGGATATTCTGTAATCTTGGGGCTTGAAATTACTGGCTTGCTACTTACTGAGCTTCTGTTCACACTACTATTAGGTAAGTCTTTCGCCATATCATTATTTTCCTTTGTCACTTGCGCTGTCGTCGCCATTGCCGTCGCCATATCCGGGGATTCCGAGCCGCTACCTTTTTTCGAACTTTTCCTTCTGCGTTTCTTTCCTGGCTTACTCGCTGCTCGTTTTTCCAACATATGTACTTAGCATTGTCAACAGGACAACATAAACTGCTTCAAATGTCCCGGTCTTTGCTATTTCTCTTTATTTTTCTTTATTTTCTCAGAGCGATACAAAACAGCCTGATTCAATAACACTACTGCAGGAACAGCCATGAATTAGCCATGAAAATACCATTAATACAAATAGATATTAATGGCCATTAAAGGCGACATTTTCAATGGGCATTAACTTATCAGCTAGGCATTAATCATACCATTGATTTACCCATTTATTTCATAGAAATCAGTTAATGCCCATCATTTTTAATGCCCATGAATAATGCTTAAAATTGATGGGCATTACATTTTGATTTTTTTAATTGAACATAACCAAGCATTAATAAATAATGAAAACATGATAATTGCCATGACTCCAGAATAATAAGAGGATAAAACACTTTTACGTATATTAACGTTTGCCAGGCCCGAGTGTGATAATGTGTTGCAGCCCGAACAGCGAAGCGGTGAGGGCTGCAGCACATTATCACACGAGGGCTATATAAACGTCAATAAGAGGATAAAACATTCTTTTCCGTATATTCTAACACACCTCGCATATATAGCCAATGGTTAAACTCAGTGATTTATTGGTTGATAAATCACTGAACGGACTGGGCACGGACCAGCGTGACGTCATTCAGTCGCCAGTTCAATTTTCATGAGGTCATAAATCACAATAGATGGCGTTTCGTCGATTTTACAACTATTGGACATTCAAAACGTACGTAAAAATACGAGTTTCAGTCTAAACAAGAGTTGCGGGAAATTCTGACAATCTGTTCAAGATGGCGGAACCGTTATAGACTATAAGGGTTCGTTCATATTTTTAATCTTTTCGTGTGTTAGAATCGAAATAGATTCGCACTGGCAGTGATTTGTTGCTTAATATATCACTGTCTGTCGGTCAGTCGTAAGTGGATAAATCATTCGCGCTTCACGCTCATGATTAATTCACTTTAACGACTGACCTCCCGCCAGTGATATATTAAGCAACAAATCACTGCGAGCGCGAATCTACTTCTTAATTAACGTTTGCCAAGCCCGAGTGTGATAATGTGTTGCAGCCCGAACCGCGAAGCGGTGAGGGCTGCAACACATTATCACACGAGGGCTTCGCAAACGTTAATATACGGAAAAGAATGTTATATCTTCATTGTTATATACCTCCCTTTCTATCAAGCACAATCAGTCCCAACTAATATTATTCAATTGTATGCAAAACATGTCCACCGTAACATCATGAAGTGTACAACAAATTCACACCGGATAGGCGCAATCGAAAACGTCAATATGATCGACGAACGTAGACCAAATATAGTACAGAGTTTTTGATTGCCATTAGTTGCCCGACTGACGACAATTGGCAATCGAAAACACTGATTTTACCGATTTTTGACCCGCGTTCATCGATTGTTCATCAAGATTTTCGATTGCCGCATATCCGGCATGGAACATTTTTTTTTCAACAGGAACATGAAAAATGAAATTATTCCTAGTAGCCCTTGTTTCGGATTGCTTTTGCTATGTATTCAGTAGGCCTATATACAATAAACACTTCACATAGGCGGCAATCGAAAACGATAATACAATCGACGAACGTAGATCTAAGATCGTTAGAAACAGAGTTTTTGATTGCCGTTTGTCGCCCGACTGTAAATTATTCCTAGTAGCCCTTGTTTCGGATTGTTCTGGCTACGTATTCAGTAGGCCTATATTAATTAAACACTTCAGATACATTGTAGGAGGCAATCGAGAAAATTAATACTATCGACGAACGTGGATCCAAGATCGCTAGAAATAGAGCTTTCGACTGCCGTTTGTCGCCTGACTGGCGACAAATGGCAATCGTAAACACTGTTTCCAGCGATCTGTGATCCGCGTTCATCGATTGTTTAGAGCGTTTTCGATGATAAAAAGCGTAGTTTATGCTAATTGAAATAGTTTGGTCATTTCTCCATAATACATTAGCGACGATATATCTTAACTTGCAGACTATGTCCTTGAGTGGGCTTTAATGGCATTGAAGCCCTCTGCTGCCATGTATTAATGGGAATGAAGCCCGCGGACAGTGAGTTGTCGCATTGCGACACGTTGAATTTAGATGTAAAGTACAACTGTCAGCGATTGAAACACGTCAAGTTTCTATAGTAAACACTCATAAGGTATATAACAATGAAGATTAATACATAAAAAGCCATGTCGCACGCTATTACCAGACATGTTTAAACCGGTAAAAACCCATGTATTAATGGGCAATTCACGTGATTTTATGCACATATACGCACCTAGACCATTACAAAATGTCATCAACAGTAGTGTGCATAGAAATAAACGTACTGTTTGTCAAAATTGACCCGAGACATATGAATATTCAATGACCTTTTACTCAGTCTTCGTGAACCTTCGTAAAAAGTGCGCCTTAGATTGTTGTACAATAACTAATCTGAATGAAATTAAACACAATTCCCCGATAGCCTAGCGGATGGTCTAGTGTTTTAACACTCAAAGATGTTGGTTCGAGTCCAGTAGCATTTAAGTATTTTTTTTACATTTTTTTTCTATTTGCTGGTTTGTTTATTTGTCTTTATTCTTGTTTTTGTGCACAACTGGATACATTTATTTGAATTTTACATGCGTTTATGTAACAAATACAGCACCGTGAATAATGTCAATAAGCCTACAAGTGATTAACTGCTTGAACGCTGAATATTTTTTAGACTTTTGTTATCGTCTGCTGACTTTTAATCATTAACTTTTCAAATAGTCTTACAGGAACACTATCAGATTGTCAACTGGTCTGCCAGATCAGGACCGACGTTCTGTTGGTACTGAACTGGGTCCCAACTATTTGCAAATAATTTCAGCTGACAAGGAAAGAATGGGGAACTTAGGGAATAATGAATACGAAAGCGGCTAAATACAAATGAAAGATGCAAAGCTCATCAAAAGATGACGTATAATATAAGAACACTATTAACTTAAAAAAGAAAGCAATTTGACAATTATATAGAAATGGTTCCTTCCAAGTTTCGATCTAGGTATGCTTGATTTGTAAGTAGGCAACTAACCACTAGGCTATCGGACCATTTGCATGAACGAATTGACATTATCTTCATATTCTCTGTAAAAGTGTGACCAATGTCGGAGTACTCCACGAAAACGCACGAATATCACGAAGATTTTGGCGAAAGTTAATCAGTCTAAGGTCAATTTTGGCAGACTATAACTAAGTGACCTTATGATGACATTAGTCTTTGCTGTCGAACAGGCGTTTTCAGAACCTACGGATCCTTCATGCTTTTGCACGCCATTATAGAAATAGAAAATGAACTTTTCGAAGCGTTTTTCCAAAGTTTTCAAGTGACATAATAATTTTATGCAATAATTACGATCAAACATGGTTTTCTGATACACTAACATCTGCTAGACCCCTCGAGGATCGTTAAAACCCCAAGCCTGACCACCCTCGGGGTCCAGCATTTGTTGATGCATAGAAAAACATGTTTGATCCTGATTCTTGATAGCCCTGAACAAACTTCGTTTTCAGAAAACAAAACAACACCAAAACTCCATTGTCAGACTGAGGTTAAAATTTTTGCTTCCGGGTTTAATGGAACTGTATGAAGAAATGAAGTTTGCTTTTAGGTCACTTTCATATTCTTTTTGCTTTTACCCACCCACTGCCTTTTGAAAATGTGTTTTGGGGGTAGGTGCACATGGGGATAGGAGACAGTTACGACAGACATGGAAATAAGTAACATTGATTCTTGATTGATTGGCATAAACAGTAGAAAATGTTCAAGAGCTAATTATACATGTACCCGTGTTTGAAAGTCTTGATCCATCAATTATTTTGAGGAGTATATGTTAATGCATGTATAACTTGACTTTTCGCTTACTGTAAAGGTGGCGCCTCATGAATGCGTAATTAGGACTAGTCTACCTTAGACATAGGTGAAAACTGAAAATGAGGCGTGGTTTTATCCAAAAGTAATTGTATCATCTAGCGCCATTACCTCAGTGTAGACGCAAAACACATTATTCAGTCCGTAAAACGCCAACAAAATAACTGCATCTGAAAATGTCTATTTAACATAAGCAGGGAGGCAAACAGTGTGGACCCAGATCAGACTGCTCCTACAGGAGCAGTCTGGTCTGGATTCACACTGTTTATCTATGAGTCTTCAAATAGTTTAGTGGACGACAAAAAATATACATTTTGTGACTATGCGCTTTAAGGGTTAATAAATGTGAGTTCATGCAGTGTGTATACGGTTAGGATTTTCATGCAATGCATGCACTTTTGCGCGGCTTAAAAATCTTATTTACTCTTTACCAAATTATAAATAAAACCTGATTTCCCTTCCTTAGCAGATGAAATAGCCGAACCTCACCCAGATATGAATATTAAAGTTGCCGCCTTTACAGTAAGCGAAAAGTCAAGTACATGTAATACCACGTGACTCCGTGTTACATTT